>NKZO01001574.1:0-209775 GCA_002370185.1 Metschnikowia sp. 01-655c1
CAAATTAATAGCACAACTAAGATCAAGAAGAATGAACAAAGACATAACCGTTCCGGATTATGAACTCAAGAGCGGTAAACTTCAACAAAGACACCATCATGCCCAATGTATAGCGGCAATAGTGATTGATTGAGTAAAGGGGGGGGACATCCAGCACAGCCCGTGGAGTTGTTGTGATATGAGGCGCATATGCCGCACTTAAGGCTACATTGTATTAATGATGTCAATAGGGCACAAGCCCTCATCTCCCTTCGCTGCTGCCCTAAACAGGCGTGCCCAGTTTTACAGTTGAGCTCTATTTCTTGAACTTGCACGACCTCCTCCTTTGTATAAGAGAAGAAAGAATCTTCCATATTCTTTCTCTCCAAGGACCCTTATTCTACCTTCTCTCTACAGACTAGATATTGAATACATATTGTTACAGTAATGACATTGACTGGGATATCTCAAGGGATCTCTCCTAAGGAGTTCTATGATAAGGTGACTAGTTTTAACCCTATGCTGATTGCACCCTATGAGGGATGGATCCTTGATAAGGCTCCCCCCGTGCAGGATAGGAGTTATTCATGTTGCGTTTTGTCATCTACTAACGCATAGACTGGAACGATTATGTATCTAATTTATACTCAGAACTTTTATCAACTCAATGTCGTCTCTTATTCTATATCTTCTTATGTTACCGCCCGCTCCCTTTTTCGCGGGACGTGTCCACTCTCGTCGGTTCCTGCATATCACTGTTTCATCTGCCCTGCTTACATGCAGTCACATGGAACATGCAGTACATCAGAGGTGTACTGGTTCCTGATGTTCCAACAATTCACTCAGTGATATAACAGAACAGGAGTGCACTGAGACCCACATTTTTCGCAGCAAATAAACGCGGTGCATAGTTGGAATGCCGATGCACCCTTTCTAAAGTTTGACCCAGTCTTATTTGGGGAAAGCTTCCTGGCCATACCGGGACGCATAGAGACCAAGCGCTTTGATTGGGAAAAGGAATTTGTACGTTGGGTACTCAATGGCGCAACTGTGGTTGAATACACCCTCCACATCCTCGAAAAACCACTCGCCTCTTTTGGTTTGCCGGTCCATGATCAACCTAATCGCTCTATCAATAGGCTTCCGGTCTGGGTAGTTGCCTAGAATGAGCGCAATCACAGCCCATGAAGTCTGCACGAGAAGTGACTGTCCCGTGGGAATATATGTGTGAGTCTCGCACGCCTTGATAGACTCACTCCAGCCCCCATCGTCTTCTTGCTTACTGATCAAAAAGTCAAGCCCTTTTTTGACGTGGGAAGAGGTCTCGTAAACTTTTCCCACGGATTCTAAGGCTTCAACTGCAAACATGGCCGCGTAGGTGTAGCACAATCCCCAGGCGCCGTACCACGAGCCGTCCACTGCATCCTGGGCCTTTTCAATATATGCAATGGCAATGTCTATTGCGTGCAGAATTTCTTCCGGCTTATAGTCCGGGTAGTATTTGGAAAAGTAGAGCAATCCAAACACAGAAGAGTCCGTGCACTCGACATATGGATACTCCACCATGATTTGGTTAAACACTTCTGCTGGAGAAAGAGATTCCAAGAGAGGAGATGCACGGATTTTCTCGTACGCCGAAAACGACCCGTATTCGTAAGCACCTTTGTTTTGGATAAACAAGATCCGGTCCACAGCATCCTCCAAGTTCTGGCGCTCGATTTTGTCGTGCACTTTGTCTTTCAAGTGCTCATCGTTCTCCACCATGATAATAGCCTTGAGCGCCTCTGCAGTACAGTCACTAACGGTGTAACCCTGGGTCTTTGTACTGAAAGGCCATGCACCTTTGCGCTTATCTCTGTAGGAGCCCTCTTCACATTCATCAGTGAATTGCGATCTTCTGAGGAACCAGTATCCCTTCAAAATCATATCATGATACTTCTCATGCGTTGACATACCGGCACCGATCAAGTATTGGCACATGAATGCAACGTCCCAGACCTGCACGCCGTTGGTGCCCATAACCGTTAAACCTTGGGGTCCGTGGAAGACCACATCGTCTTTCTTGGACAAGAACTTCTGGAAAGCGTACGAATCTGGGCCTTCCTCCAAATAAGTCACAATCATGTTGAAAGCAAAGCTGACTGGCGCAATACACAAGTAATCAGTATTTCTGCACTCTTTCTGGACTAAGTCGTACACGGTCTTATTAGCTTTCTTCAAGAGCCATTTCGGACGCACATACTTCTCGTACTGCACAATGCACCAGTTCATGGTGTCCAAGATCTTTGTATGTGGGTAGTACAAATCCACTCCACACACGGTGTTTCTTTCCTTCGAGAAATCAATGGACTCATACGGTAGTTGGCGGGCCAAGTAGATCTCCGAGCGGATCTCCTTTAAAAGTGGGTCAACTTCGCACGTGCTTCGGTTGGCACTCAAGTAGGCCAAAGGAAGATAAATGGCTCTAGTGTGCACCCACCACCTACCGGGGTGGATTGGTAAAACGTATGGGAGCATCCATAACTCCGGAGGTGCAGGGTTTACACCTTCCCACCCATACAAATTCAAAAGCGAGAGCCAGGCCTTTCCCCAGTGGGGGTTTCCCATGGCACCGCCCAACAGAAGAAGCGTTTTCCTGGCTTTGACGCATACAATGTGGTCCTTTGGAACACCCAAAATCCGCAAGAGCACATAGTTAATTGTGGTTCCAAAACACGTGGATTTGTCCACCGAATGTAAGCCCCAGCCACCGTCCACGGGGTGAGCGGTGTTGATTATGTAACGGATCATTTCGTGTTTCTTGGCCTCGGGAATAGGTGTTTTCGTGAAGTAAGAGGCAAACACATACCCCACGGTCATGAACATGGGTCCCTTATATTGGCATGCAAAAGTGCCACACTCTTCCTGAATATGGCTCAAAAACTCCGATCCTTTTTTAGCAGCATCGTACGCACTCTCAAATTCCTCTTCTTCAGGCGCTTGGAAATCGTCCATCTTCAAAAGATACTTGGTGGTGTTTGTCTGGGTATCCTGCCTGGACTCCTCGGCAGTCAAGTAATGCCAAGTCAGAGCACCCAACTCGTCGGTGTGTAACCGCCATAACAGCCTATCTGTGGGCGGAAACTCAATCTGGTCGGAATAGTATGTCATTTCAAAAGTGTCTCAAGTACTGACGGGAGTGTACTGGAGAGACGGGCTGCGTATTATGGGGAGAGAGCCCTGTCGTGGTACACGGGTCACGTGCGCCGCCCGTGCTTCTGGTTTTTTCGCACCGTACTCATCGTGGAAAAAAGACGAACACCATCAGTCCTAATTTCTTACTAATAGTCGCCGACTTCCACCATGGGTAAACGGAGATTGGAGGAGGCACAGCCTGTCACCGAGTCTGGAGCGATTCCCGAAGATTCAGTTTCTTTGGATGACGCCACCATGAAGGATGGCTCCCAGAGTGAGGATGAGGCCGAAGAGACCGAGGCAACAGAGGAGGAGCCTAAAAAGGCCGCCATCCAAATCCATGGCCGTCCCACCAAGAAACAAAGGAAACAGCTAACAGCACAGGAGGTCCAGATTGCTCGAGAAACCGCCGAGCTATTCAAATCCAATATATTCAAGCTTCAAATCGACGAGTTAGTGAGCGAAATTAAAATCAAAGAGAGCCACATTAGTAAAATCGAAAAGGTGCTCCATCGTCTCCACGACTGTATTCTGATGGTCCCAGATACAGAGGAAATGACACTTGAAGAAGCTGAGAAGAGTATTAACTCCAATAAGGTGGCCATTCCCTTCCCAGAGCCTAAACCAACCAAGGCAAACTATACTTTTGCATACTTGGCCCCCGAGGATGTTTCCCTTGTTGGATCCTTTGGGTTGAAGACCGGCATCTCTCAAGCACAAGGTCTGTCCATTGATATTTCCTTGACCATGCCGAAGGAGTTGTTCCAACACAAGGACTACTTGAACAATAGAGCTTTGTATAAAAGAAGCTTCTACCTTGCGTACTTGGCTGACAAGCTTATTTCTATCACAAAGAAAAACGGGCTTCCGTTGAAAATCTCCTGGGTGTATTTGAACGAGGATGTCTTGTGCCCGGTGCTTCAACTTGAGAGCATAAAAACCGACAACAATGACGACTTATCTTTCTACAAGACCAAGTTCACCATCAACTTGCTTGCAGCCTTTCCATTCGGTATTTTCGAAGCAAAGAAGCTCTTGCCAGATAAAAACTGTATCAGGGTTCAGACAGAGGAAGCTGAACTTCCGCCAACTCCTTACTACAACTCTTCAGTGTTGTCGATCTCAACCTACGATTACTACTTAAAGTTTTTGTTTGCCAACAAGAAAGCTGCTAGTTCGTTCAAAGATGCCTGCACTTTAGGAAGATTATGGTTGCAGCAGCGTGGCCTAGGGTCTAGCATAAGCAAAGGAGGCTTTGGCCACTTTGAGTTTGCCATTCTCTTAGCCGTTCTCTTAAGTGGAGGAGGAACCAGTGGTAATAAAGTATTACTCCATGGTTTTTCTTCTTACCAATTGTTTAAGGGTGCAGTGAGATACTTGGCCACAATGGACTTGACCACGGGCTACTTATCTTTCACCAGCCAGATTGGCGAGGGTGCTTCAGCTAAATACATCCCGGATGCAGGCTTCAACACTCCCACGATTTTTGATAAGATTGTCAAGTTGAATCTACTATGGAAAATGACCAAGTCGTCATACCAGGAGTTGCGTCTCAACGCCATAAACACACTTACTCTATTAAACGATAATGTGTTTGACCGTTTTGACCATATCTTGTTGCAGAAAGTCACCCTGGAGTTCCTCAAGTACGACTTGTTCTACGAGGTCAAGGTGCCGGACGAGATTCAGAATTCTTTCGGACCTTTAGAAAAGATCACCTTCATTACCCATGAAAACCACGTGAAGCACAGGCTACACTCGATTTTGAAGATGGCCTTGGGTGACAGAGTCACCAGCTTGGTGATTGCGAAGCAGAAGGTCCCAGGCTCGTTCAGTCTCGCCAAGAGAAGACCTGCATCACCAGCCAGCAATATTTATACTATAGGGATCCAGCTCAGTCCCGACGAAAGCGAAAGACTCGTCACCAAGGGCCCCAGCGATCTTGAAGATGAGAAGGTGACGAAATTCAGATCGTTCTGGGGACCAAAGTCGTCCTTGAGAAAGTTCAAAGACGGTACTATCCAACACTGTGTGGTTTGGGCCATCGAGCGTAATGAGCCACTTGTCGCACAGATCATCAAGTATATCTTGGAGCTCCACCTTAATTCGTTTACTTCCTCGGACTTGACATCCTACGCTGAGGCATTCAACGCAAGAGCTCCCACCCCAGCTATCACTCCACCTGGCCTGAACAGCACAGTGTCCCCGGCCAACTTTGCTATGGTGAAGTCCTCGTTTGATAACTTAAGCAGAGTGATGGCGTCCATCGAGTTACCGTTGAGCATCAAGTCGTTGATGCCCGCATCAACATCCCTCAGAGGCTCGTCCATTTTGCAACCAGTTCCTTTCGCAACTGGAAACCCCGACTTCTGGAGTGATGTTGTATTACAATTCGAAACCTCATCCAGATGGCCAGATGAGATCATCGCCATCGAAAAGACAAAAACTGCATTTTTATTGAAGATCAGTGACCTGTTGAATAAAGAAGATGGATACAGAGCATTCATCCTGAAAGATACTTCGATTCCTTTCAACCATGCGATATCGTTGTTGAACGTTTTGACCCCAGAAGGGTTTGGATTCCGGCTCCGCGTGCTTGCCGAGAAAGACGAAAAGTTATACTTGAGGGCGATTGCCAATTCGGGTGCCCACAAGTCTGTGGCCCAGGGCGTGTACTACAAATTCTACCAGAAATACATGGGCTCAGTTAAGCACACACGGAGCATTGGCGTCTTGTCAAGCAGTTATGTCTACTACTCGCCAACAGTTAGACTTTTCAAGCAATGGCTCGACGCCCACAGTTTCTTGACTCATTTTACCGACGAGCTTGTGGAGTTGATAGCGTTGAAACCATTCGTGGACCCAGGACCTTTTTCTGTTCCAAACTCCGTGAGCAAGGGATTCCTCCAGATTCTTAATTTCCTTGCGTCATGGAACTGGAAAGACGAGCCATTGATTTTGGACCTAGTTAAGCGCTCGGACGGTGAGTTGGATGAAATCGATACCAAGCTTTCGGAAAAGTTATCGGTACTGGCGTACCAGGTCATTCAGAGCAATTTCGAGAAAATAAGAAAGAGTGACCCTTCTGCATTCAAGACCCAGTTCTTCGTGGGCAGCCGCGACGACCCTTCGGGAATCTTATGGTCTAATACTCTCACACTTCCTGTTGCTGGTCGGTTGACGGCGTTGGCCCGGGCCGCTATGCAAGTGTGCCGTGAGCAAGGTCTCAATGAGAACACGTTAGACTTATTGTTTACGCCTGCGCTTAGTGACTTTGATTTTGTGATCAAGTTAAAGGGTGGTGACCTTACCAAAGCATGTGGAGTGGCCAAAGAAACCGGGTTCAAGAACTTGAGCAATGCTAATTCGGCGTTCCCTGCAGATGTCACTTCAAAGAGTGACCTCCACCAGGAATTGCTTACCATGCTCAACCAAAGATTCGGAGAGGCCATTATCTTCTCGATGAGAAAATGCCCAGTGCTCTCAAGCTCCGGCGAGAACATCATTTGCGGAGTATTCGTTCCCTCTGCGCTCTCGAAGAAGAAGTTCCGGGTGAGTTTGGGTATAGACGTGAAACCTACGGGTGAAGCAGAGGAAGTGGTGGTAGACAAACAGGACATGATGAACCAGATTCAGCTCTTGGGAGGAGACATGATCAAGAGCATCGAATCCAAGAAATAGTTAGAATAATTGCATGATAGACTTTGACTATGAAGCACCCACTATAACAAACTGTAAGTGCGAACCCACCGCATGTAATCGACCTGCAAATAGAGCATCTACTCTAGTTGGACCAACCCCCACTACATCCCCAAATTGGACCAACACACTTCAATAAGGACACTAGCACATCTCAAACTTCACATATACACACCAATCGTTTTTTGACCCTGCATGCTTGAGTCCACATCTCAGGAGTACCCCACAGTCGAGCAGACCATCACCAACAATGCCTCCCTGCTCTATAAGCAGAAGAAACACTTCTTGGCTAATGTCCGGACCCTCATGGGTACCTTGTCAATAACCTTGGTGGGCCTACTATATCTCAAGGACTTTTCCATCTTGCTTTTTTGCCCCAAAGTTTTGTTGAACTTCTTCCTTTCCAACCCATTCTTGGCCAATGTACCTGGAGTTATCATTGATGAAAAGACAAAAAACCTGTACGCCGCTTTCCTTCTAGGATGGGTGGTTCTTATTAACGGAGGCTCTGTGATTTATCACTTGAACACTACACTGGCTTCTGGTGCCTCAGACCAATGGCTGCACGGTTACTTCAGCCTACAATTCATAGGTGAGTCTCCAGTCACAAGCACAGGCGAACTTATTGCATATGACATTTTCTTGTTCATGCTTCAATTAGTATACTTCTGCCTCATGTGTACGACAGATGACCTGAGCGTACTACTGTCGTTTTCATACGAGATAAACGAGTCGCCAGATGGCGTGGTGCGCCTGGACATTCTCTCCGATGGCTACAATGGCGATGTTTCCCTCCTCACATTGGATGTTTGGGAGAGGGTGACTACAGTATGGAAACAGCAACATGAAGATGCTTCCCATACCGAACAACTGGACGATCTTGCCAGACAGAGGTCCATAAACCAGATCCTCGTGTGATATCCGAGGTTTGCATGCAAAATCGAATTTCGTAATGACTAGATGCCTTTCAAAAACAAGGATACTAGCAAGAGACTAGGACTCTATATGAGCTGTGAATTGCTAGAGCCATGGCTATAGGATGATATCTTGTGTGAACAACAATGAATTCTCATCACAGATGAAACTTCAAAAAAGAACAACAGGTGAAATTTCACACAGACTGAAATACAGAAAGACAAATGAAGCAGAATGACCCTCGAAATAATTATCTGCAACCACTGTAACATTCACATAGGTTACTTTAGTCATGTACAACCGCCAGAAACCCGTGCACCACACGATGGGATGCGAAAAAAAAGGTCTATCTCTACCACGGCAAAAAGCATCTCCGGAGAGCCTCCAATGTCAGACATCGTGAACATAGAATACAACCGTGTGACCAATACGTCGTCCACGGACTTTCCTGGTCACTCCAGTGAAGACAACTCCTGGGATGCCGAGAAATTCAAGCAGACCTTCGATATCAACATCTCATACATCGCAGGCAGAACTGCCAATTTCGACATGATCAACATAGATACCTCCATTGCCAATGCCTTTAGAAGAATCATGCTCGCAGAGGTGCCTTCGGTGGCTGCAGAAACCGTTTACGTTTTCAACAATACCTCCGTCATACAAGATGAGGTGTTGGCCCACAGAATAGGACTCATCCCATTGAATGTGGACCCAGATGCCTTGGTGTGGGTGGACCCATCTGTGGACGAGAAGGAGCGCTACAATGACAGCAACACTATCGTCATGTCACTTGACGTGACATGCACCAAGAACCCTCATGCGGGAGAGAATGAAACCGACCCCAAGGTGCTCTATAGACATTCCAGTGTTTACGCTGGAGACCTCAAATTCGAGGCCCAGGGTCGCCAGGCGGAACTCTTCAAGTCAAAAAAAGTACAACCTTGTGACCCGGACATTTTGCTTGCTAAATTGAGACCGGGCCAGGAGATTTCCTTGAGAGCCCACTGCATCTTGGGAATCGGCTCGGACCACGCCAAATTCACTCCCGTATCCACAGCTTCCTATAGATTGATGCCTGTGATAGATATCAAGGAACCTATTGTTGGCACCCAGGCCAAGAGATTCCAAAAGTGCTTTCCTACGGGAGTTATAGGCATAAACGAAAACGACGAGGCTTATGTGGCCGATGCCAGAAAGGACACTGTTTCCAGAGAAGTCTTGAGACACGAAGAATTCAACGGCAAGGTTAAGCTCGGCAGAAAGAAGAACCACTTTATTTTCAATGTCGAGTCCACGGGCGCCATGCCTCCAGCGGAGATCTTCCTCAAGTCTGTCCGCGTCTTGAAGAACAAGGTTGATTACTTGAGAAACTGCCCTATCGGACAGTGAGTCTTTTGTACGGCAATCGACCATGTACATTAGAAATTGCATATGCTAGGAATCGTTGTATATGTGTATACTAAAATCATTGTAGATGTGTAAACTAGAATTATCGTAAAAGTGTATGCTAAGAACCTTTATAGAAATGCATATACCAAGAATTATTGTAGAAATCTTACTGTTTTTTGTTTTCTTTTCGAAACTGACATATATGGTTCCATCTAAACAAGTTGTTTTCTCGAGCCCTTGAAGAACAACTGCACCACTGCAATCTGCAAAGCAGCCATTCCCACCATCAAGCAAACCTCCAAGATGGAAAAGTAGTATATTCTGGATTCCGTGGAGCGCACCGTGGCCTGGTTTCTGTTGTTACGGGTCTTGTAGTGGTGTAAGGATCTCTTGAGCTCCTCCAACTGGTCATCAATGGACTCGGCAATCTTCCTCATGGACTCCACGTGTGCAATAGGTTTGGAGTTGGGTTGCTCTGGCATGGCGGCGCGGAAGTGGCTCGAAGGATCGCCGTCAAACTTGATTTCAAAGTCAATCACCTTGTCAGCGAACGTGGACATTTCGTTGGAGAAGCAGAACTCGTACTCTCCAATGTGCTTGGCTGTGATCACCATGTCACCCTGTCTCTCCTTGGACTTGGACACCAAAACATTACCAAGTGGGTCTTTCACGGAGTAGTCCACATCAAAAGAACCTCCTAGTTGCACAGCAAAGTAAAAGGAGACCTGTGTGTTTGGATTCTCGGTCAAGATGTAGAAGCACGAAGACTCTTTGGCGGGCAAACTGAAGGTTAATGCCGAGGCCAAGATCGTCTGGATGATGCTTAATAGCGCAATGTAGCGGGAAAGCATGATGTGCTGTCTTAGGCGGTGCTCGGTTTAGGTGTTTAGGTACTGGACGTGTCAGAGGCTCGAAAAAAACTGCCATGCGTGGAACAACCAGATCGCGACGCGAGCCGTGAAATACTCTGGAGCTGATGTACCGAGAACGATGGTACCAAGAATAATTTCGCCGAGAATCTTATAAGGCCAAAAATCTGATTTTTGAAGGACCTATTTATCGACTTGATTGATTGATGGTCCGATTTTGGTTTTCAGTCAGTAACATTAGGGCAATAAATGGATAGACTATGTACATTGAGCTCTGTCTGTCTTTACATGGTTCTTTATTGAGATACACCGTAGTACCGTCTTTATATACAAGGTTAGACAGAGTAGACCATGCGGCCAAGCTTGTCGAAGCTGACGGCTCTGTTCTTCTTTCTGTCTCTTCTCGAAGCACCGTAGCGGAAACCCACATTTCCAGATGTGGCCATGGTGAAGTTGAATTGCGCCTTGTCGCCTTGTCTTTGTTGGCCCACAACAACCTTCTTCACCTCCACCTTCTCGTCACCATTGTGCTTGAGCTCACTCAAGTTGTCTAGCGTCTTCTGAGCTGGTTCTAGGTCAAAGATCTCTGCGGCGTTGATGGGTCCGAAAGGCTCGGCCTCGGAGATTGTCAAGAACCGTTGATGCAAAGTTTTGTGTGGCGTAGGAATTTCCGTCAAGTTGTCTGCATTCTTCGATGGCTCGAAGAGTGGGAAGATCTTGTTCATGACGCCGGAAAACTTGTCCAAGTCTTCATCCAATAAGCCCTGTAGATGTTAGTAAATGTTGGTTGATTCGATGATGTCTCAGTAATTTGCAAATTGTAACCATGTAGTTGTCTTCAAGACTAATCAATAAACTCATCATAGCATCAAGTCTGTGTACATACCTTCTCTCTCCACGAGTTCTCGACTTGTTGTAGTCTGACCACGGCCTCCACTCTAGATAGTTTGATGCCGTACCTTTGAGCCACCTCCTGTGCCAAAGCATTTTTTTCAACCACCTCTGAGTAAATCTTTTGCTTCAAGTCGCTGGATATAATGGAGGCAGTTTTGCAGCTTGGATTGTGAGGAAATGGGTTCAACGAAGGGTTGATTCCGGGCTCTGGCCTGGAGTACGAGTCTTGGCCAGGCTTGACCACCGAGCGACCGTCTCCCACTATGTAATTTGGTTGGTTGTTCTGGCTAGGGTAGTAGTACTTGTTACGGTAGTACTCTCCCTTTATGTTTTTGGGGCCGAGCCATGCTTTCATGTGTCTTTTGAAGAAGCCGGAGTGGTCCTTCTTGGGGTGGCTGAGAGGCGCCTCCTCGGCCCTGTATCTTGGGTATGCTGGTCTTCTCTTGGCAGTTCTTATGCTCTGAAGCAGAACCGCCAGCTTGGGACTGGCCCTCACTACATTGGCTGAAAACATAGAGTACCTGGGAGTTGAAAGTATCTTCGACAATTTTTTCTTCGCACTGCTCTGGTGTGCATACTGGCCGCTTAGGGCCCAAGCTGCGTTACCCAGTAACTGCAAACTCCGTCAAAACGCCGATTTTTCTGGTCCGTTTTCGAGAGTGAAATGAAGAGGGGGGATAGATTAAACCTTGTGAATTGTGGGTGGTTCCGACTCGTTTGTGATTTTTAGTGCTCGTTTTCATTTGAGAAGTGTATTCCGATTATAGTAAGGGCCCGGATTATTTTTTAGGAATACTTCAAGTGGCTCGGAAAAATTGCAAACTGAGTCCTCTACATAAAAAACAATAGCTGGCATTCCAGAGTCTCTTCATTTCCAGCATTGATCTAGAATTAGATATTTTACTTTATTACTACATGACAAGAAATTACAAAATCCATCGACTTTAGTATGTGAGAGAATAGATACCTACAAGCTCATTCAACACATCAAAAACATAAAAATTATTTTGAAAGAAGGCTTAAAATAAAGCTTCGTGAATTAAGAAGCACTTTCAAAATCATTGTAATATTCTTAATGGCTTATGTGTGTTTTGAAAAGTATGTTTATCTGTGTCCTGTCTGGTGTTTTCCTGGATCATCTGATGGGTGTATAGTGAGAGCGCGATCCCATAGCCATCCCTAACTAAGCCCCGGAAAACAAGCAACCCGTTAAGATCGGAGCTCGTAAAATATCTACGTCTTTCTAATATGAATCAAATCAGAAACCGGCTTGTAGCTGTAGAAATCGCTCACCAGATCTCACACTTGCAAAACGCTCTGGGGATCGCATGCAGACACGCTCGTGCAACCAAAACACGCACTTTTCGTGCACGTTAGTACCCACTCGCCCTTACACCTCCCGTCCCATATCTACTCTGTGATGGATACTATAGGTCCTACGTTCAAAAAGCTTAGAGGAAGAACGTTCGCTGCAGAAGCAGAGGCTCTGCTGGCGGTTCTGAAGGATTTAGCCTGCCCTCCGGCTCGAGATCATCTGCTTACACTCAAGCGGCCCAGCTCCACGGATGATCCCTTCTACGAAAAGCCCCACAAGATGACCCGCACGGAGGTTCTGGTCCAAGGGAAGAACACGTTCCAAACGGCGTCTCCTGAAATCTCCGAGGCCAAGTTCATCAAGAACCAGAACCTACGCGTGTTCAAAAAGAAAGCCAACTACAAAGACGACCAGTTGCAATACACCACCTCGGAGACGCCAACCGACGCAGAAAAAGCCCGTGAAGACGTGGACATAAATACCCAAAATGATCCTGCCGCTGCAAATGTGAACTTATATAGAACTTCTTCTGTGGCAGAGAATGGCGACCAAAACGACATCCAACGCGTCGAGCCCGGAGAAGATGACGACGTTGCCCTCGAGGTTTTGGAGGACATGCACAAACTCGAGGAGTGCTTTCCTGTTCTAGCTGAGAGGTACCGCTTACTTGATAAAATCGGAGAGGGCACTTTCTCTACTGTGTACAAGGCTGAGGCGGTAGATGGGACGGTCTTATTGGGCTCACAGTTATGGAAGTCTCCGCCGCTCCAGAAGTCCCTAGCGTCCAAGAAGCTGAAGTCTAAAAAGAAAAATCCCTTGGTTGCTTTGAAGCAGATCTACGTGACTTCTTCACCCAACAGAATCCACAACGAACTAAATTTGTTGTTCATGTTAAGCGGGAACTCACATGTGGCACCTCTACTTGACATTTTGCGCCACCAGGATCAGGTACTTGCGATATTGCCATATTACCAGCACACTGACTTCCGGGAGTTTTACCGAGACTTGCCAGTCAAAGGTATCAAGAAGTACATGTGGGAATTGTTTCAGGGTCTCGATTTTGTCCACAGCAAAGGAATTATGCATAGAGACCTCAAGCCCACCAACTTCTTGTACGATCCGTTCAAACGGAAAGGTGTGTTGGTAGACTTTGGGCTAGCAGAGAAAATGTCTCTGCTTTCACCTTCACGCTCCACAAACTCATGCCCATGCCTACTGAAAGATCGCTCATCATTCAGCAAGACCTACTCCAAGAGGCTCAACATCAAGGCTGCATACCCAAAAGTGGATCAAAGACCCCCCAGGCGAGCAAACAGAGCAGGAACGAGAGGATTCCGGGCTCCAGAAGTTTTGTTCAAATGCACCAATCAGTCAACCATGATTGATATTTGGTCTGCAGGAGTCATAGGGTTGTCTTTATTCGCCCGAAAGTTCCCACTTTTCAATTCGCCAGATGATATTGATGCATTGATGGAAATCATTTTATTGTTTGGCACGGAGAAGCTACAAAAGTGTGCAGAGTTGCATGGGTGTGGACTTGAGGTGAATGCACCGAAAGTACAGACGACTTCGTTCAACGGCGATCTCATTAAGTTCTTGTGCACGGTGCTTCAACACGAAAAGGATAATGGGTGCTTGCCGGAAGACAGTGTCATTCACGATACCATTAAATTCCTTGATACCAAAAGCAATACTCTCATCAAACCTGTGCTTGATACATCAGAGGAGGTGACCGACACGGCATATGACGAATTCAAGAAGCACTTGGAGGAGTACAACGATGTGAAGAACTTATTCAAATTGTTACACGGGTGTTTCAGCATGGACCCAAGCAAGAGGTTGTCGGCCAGCCAACTATTGAAGTTGCCGTTTTTCCTGGAGTTGGAAGTACATAAAGATGACGAGGTGTTGCTCTAAACCTAGCATTACATAGCATGATTGCAATATATGTGTATGACGTATAATATCTATTGAATAAATAATGCTAAATTATGTTTGTAGTTAAGCTGTCTGTACTGGAAACCAGCTCTGACCGGGACCGTTTACTCGGCCGTCTGTGTCTGCTTGATTTCGAGTCACCGGAATGTGCCATGGCAAGGGAAAAGTCGGAGGATTTGGCGTGAAATAGCGACTTGTTCCATTTACGGTTGAGATCACTGATCAACTTGTTTTGCTGACGAAGCGTCAACTCATGAGGTGCATTGGTAAACTGAGGGTTCACCGGAGATGGTGGCCGCACATGCAAGAAATGATCGTCGGTCAAGTTTGAATGAAGATGTTTGGGTGGGGAAAATATGCTGTGATGAGGAGATGCAAATGAGTCTGGGGGAGTATGTGTTGGGCTAGTTAACGGCTCCGAATGAAAACTGGCTGGCCGAGGCCCTAGTGGTTGTCCCGAAGGTAATTCAAACTGGACATCCTTTGAGAATAAGAGCTTTTTCTTCAAAAACATCGACTGTGACATGTTGGAGGTCTTAGTCTTCTTGCTGATGCTGCTTGCGGGAGGAGATTGCTTGGAGGCAGATTGTTCGTCTCCGACATATAAAAGAGTCAGACTCTCTTGTGATGGTGAACAGTCTCCGCATATAGATAATGGAGACGGCGTGAGATCATCTGTAAATTTTTGCTGGCTGCTGGAAGAGCTATGAAGAGGAAGCATTTGATTTCTATGCTTGGAGTCATATTTGAAGTGGAAATCTCTCTTGAGACTTGAGGTTAAACCAGGTGGCCGTTCACCCGAGCTTCTTCGCCAGCGTAAAGATCTGACTGTCTGTTCCAGCTCGGAAAACTCGTCATCGGAGACAATAGCACAGGCGTTTTTGCCCATACCTTCGAGTGCTTTGACGCGTATCTTGGGGAACTTACCCAAAAAAGTAGCGTCTCTAGGCGGATCGATGGGCGACACTGCAGCCGAGCTGATGAATGCGTTCATGGACGATAAGCTGGAGTTGCTGTTGTTTCGGGTTGGTTTTATATGGAAGTCGTCGGTGGATACAATCGAGTTGCGTGGCGATTCCAAGCTCACGATGGACATGCTTCGCTGGCGAGTCAGGTGAGTGGAGCCCACAGAGTTCACGGACGACGAGCGTTGCTTATGGAAAGATGGCGCCTTGGAGATCTGGGGGCTATTGGAGCCACTTGTGGGGCGGGAAAACTCTTCAGGAGGTGGGCTCTGGGACACGTATGACACGGAGTTTCTGACCATTGCGAGGGCTTCACAGTCCGAGCCGGTATGAAACAGAGTAAAGGAGTTCCCGAGAATTATGGTTGAGGGGAAGGGGAAGGACAAGAAGTTCTTGAATCAGGTGGAACAAAGGGGAAGTCGTCAATGTGGGCACGGTGGTTGATCTAAATAAGCGAGGACGAGTGATCCAAGTGGGCTGTGACGATGACTCAAAATCAATGGCCATAGGCCTGTTGGGCAGTAGTTATGGAATGACAGGATATGCGAGTTAAAAAAAAAGTGATGTTTCGGAGATATGTGGGCCAGGAGATGTCTTTCTTTGTGAGGAGGGAAATTGGTGGAAGGGGAAGAAGTGGTCAGTTTATATCACAGTGGAACGCTCCTTACAGGTGGATGCGATGGAGGAAAAAAGGCACTTTATTCTGCCAGAATACTCCAAACTACAAGCGCTTTAATCAGGAAAAATTGTGGTGCGAGCCCTTCCCCCATTTCTACTAAGCTACAACATTTTCGAGACTTTGGGCGGCCGTTTGGTGCCATTGTTCAGGGTTCATGTCTGTATATATCCTAGTCTGATGAGCTCACCTTGCATGAACAATCTGGCAGTCCGCGGGTCATATTATGCCTAAATTGGGCGTATCTCGCGCCCGTGATATGGTGCTAAATCAGCAGAAGTTTAAGCGCCCTTGGACGTTGTGGATTTTGTTAAGTTATGGTAAGTTGTACTGTTTCATGGCAGTATGGTAGTGATGAAGTCTCGTATTGTAATTTAGCATCGAATATGTGGCTCTTCGCAATGTGAGTTCGTTGTGATATGTGCCCATTGTCCGGCAATATCGCGGTAATCTCATTCATGTACATTTGAATCTCAAACGCGGCCTTGTCTTGCCAAGCGAACGCTAGAAAGGAGATAACTACTAACGGGGAATTTGTTACGAATGCATATGCCAAGGGTCACACATGCGCTAAAGCTTACCGTACGTTGGCAAGCGGATGCTTGTATAAGCACTATTTTTTTTTGGGAGCGAAATACGCGATAACCGCCACGGTAACAAAGGACACAGCCGCACCAAGAATTACAAAATTCTATTAATATAAAAAACCCAAAAAGTTAAAATCCAGAAAATGGTTGTATAGTGTAGTGGTTATCACTTTCGGTTTTGATCCGAACAACCCCGGTTCGAATCCGGGTACGACCTTTTTTTCAGCCCATCTACTGCACGCATGCCCCTACTTTTTTTTCTCTCTAATACTTAGCGATGAGCATCAACTAGTTACTCATCCACATATGATCAGAACAATGTATGTAAAACTCCACACAGTCAAAGCACCAATACCATGGGCTACTTTTTTGGTATCCGCTACTAACATTCAGAACCCCAAAAAATGCCCGCTCCAAAAGAGCCATGGCCAAGAAAGAGGCTAAGCTAGTGGAAAACACCAAGCATGCCCTTTTCGTCCAGGGTTCCACCGCCAACAAGTTCTTGCACGATGCCATGATGGACTTGATGGCACTCAAAAAACCCCACGCCAAGAACTTCTCCAAGAAAAACGACATGAGACCTTTTGAAGATGCTTCCGGCTTGGAGTTTTTCTCGGAAAAGAACGATACGTCCCTAATGGTGTTCTCCAGCCACAACAAGAAAAGACCCAACACTTTGGTGTTCTGCCGTTTCTTCAACCACAAGGTCTACGACATGATCGAATTGTCTATACAAAAAGACCCCAAGTTGCTCACAGACTTTAAGAAAATCACATTCCCCGTTGGGTTGAAGCCAATGTTCACTTTCAACGGTCCTGCATTCGACACCCACCCAGTCTTTGCCCAAATCAAGTCATACTTCATGGATTTTTACAGAGGCGAGGACACCAACTTGCAGGATGTGGCAGGATTGCAGTACATCATCTCGTTGTCGGTGGGAGAGATCGAGGACCCCAACTCCACCACGCTACCATTATTGCATTTCAGAGTCTACAAATTGAAGACATACAAGAGTGGCCAGAAAATTCCTCGTGTGGAGGTGGACGAAATAGGGCCTCGTTTCGACTTCAAGATCGGCAGAAGAGTCACGCCTGCACCCGAGGTGGAGAAGGATGCTTTGAGCAAGCCTAAGCAATTACAAGCCAAGGTCAAGAAGAACGTCACCACCGACTTTATGGGTGACAAGGTGGCCAAGATCCACGTGGGAGAACAGGACTTGAGCAAGATGCAAACTAGAAAGATGAAGGGTTTGAAGGCCAGATACGACCAAGTGGACGAGGCCGAGTTTGACGGAGAGGACTATGAGGTGGAAGAGTCTGAGTCCAAGAGACAGAGAACTGAGTAAGGGTAGTCTAGAAGAATAATAAAATAAAGTAAAAGAAGACATATAATAGAACTACTAGGAAGCAGTTTGAAATATAATAAAACAAAACAGAAAATAATTTATAACTCATGGTAGAGGCGGTATAAGTATGGTGGAGGGAAATTACCAGATGTCCTGCATGCAGCGCAGCCACTGCGAGATCTCTTCTTGTTCTTCCATACGACGTAAACAGCTAAGCATGTCAATTTTCAAAGCCCGGAAGTTCGAGACGTCTCGTTCCGCCACCCCACTCTCTTCGAGACGAAGCTTCCCCGATGATTCTGCCGACGAGCGCTCTGCAACCCTCACTCCCCCGGGTGTCAACTTCGGTGTAGAGTTGACCAAGAACGACAAGTACTGTGTATCCAGACTTCCCTCGTTGCCCCCTATTCTTAGAGACATTGATGCCGAAAACATGGACAGAAGCGATAGTGACGATTTGTTGAACGGGTACTCTGATAATATCACCAAGTGTGCATTGGTCATCAGTGACAAGGCCATCAATGTTTGGCCCTATGACTCCACAGACGAAACGCCGCTTACTTTCGAATTCCCCATAGAAAGGGGCCTGGAGGACCATATGCAATTGGCAATTCTTACGCCTCCTGCTCCAGGAACCATGTTGGATCCAGGCTTGGCCATTATTGATGCTATTACTGGACAGGTGAAGTTTTACGAGAGCGTGCAACATGCTCCTGCGTTGGGAATAATAAAAAGCACGCTTATAGAAACTGTGATTCAAATGCTGGTCAGTCAAGGCGAATACATTACCCTTGCTGAAAACGTGGAACCTGCAGGTATAGTGGTGGCCACTTCATGGAGACGTGTGGTTTTGATTTCCTTGAGAGACTCAAAGGGTGTGCCTAGCTTATCGACGTTGGAGCTCACACAACCCTCCAAGTCATCTAGACTATTCTCCAACTGGCTTCCGGGCTCCAGTGGCCATCTGTTTTCCGATGAAATTGTCTCCATTAAGTCAGGCAAGATCACCAACCATGGCACTTGTCAGGAAATATTGGTTCAGGATGCTTCTGGCATATTCAAAAAGTACTTATACCAATCGTCGTCTACTGGGGCCCCTTTCATAAACCACAAGAGAAGTTTGCTGTACCGGTTGGCATCGTTCTTGGAGAACAATATCGATGCTCTGATCCCAGGCACGGTGTACGACCTCAAATTCTACGATCTTTGGCCCTTGCCGCTGCAGGAGTCCCCTGAAAACGATGATTTGTTCATTTCATTGGTTGGCGTTCAAAACTCCATGACTGATAGCGACGAGAGAAACTTATTCCTAGTTTCGATGAAAATCAACGATACCGGTGTGTTGGTTTTGGGGTCTCATAACCTCCCCAAACCAAGCAATCCTCTGGTGAACTATACATCTGCCAAACCCAAGTTGTTTCTCCCCAAACCGGGCAGGTCAGCTTTTGTCGTGGTTGGAAACTCGGTGATTTTGACTGACTTGAACACCAATATCAAGACATCTCCACCTTCGAGTTTCAGCTTCTACGAGCCAAAATGGCTGGACGTCATCAACTTTAAATCCTCCTTGAACATTATCGGCCTTGGTTACGAGGATGAAGTGGACGGGAACAATGCTGCGCTCGTGTTCATCACTTCTGGGTATGGTGTGGTGAGAATCGAACGGTTTAACAGCGACTCCAGCCAAATCGCAGGCGATGACTTCGATCCAACGGATGCAGTTTCTCTACTTATGTCTCGTATTCAACAAGCCATCTACTATAGTGACTCTGCGTTGGTCAACTTTGACATTGCTGATACGGTAGCAAGCAGGGATGTTGTGATGACGGCAATCAGAGGAGTCATTTCCAGCATATTGGACTCCTCGTCTCCCCATCTTCCGCCGCTCTTTCCTAGTACCAGGGACTCTTTGAGCGTCCGGATCAAGCTTTTGAAGGAGTTGATTTCCTATACAGAACGCAACTTCGAGACCTATAAAACAGAGGCTTTGCCACTTATTGCGGAGGCATTGGAGAAATTGGAAGTGTCCTTCATTTTGTGGAATTACTTCGATTCGGAATTGGGTTCTGCCTCGAAACATATCCTCAAAGAAGCCATTTCCAAAACTGACTTCGCCAAGAAGTGTAACTCCAAAGACTTGGTACGCTCGTTCTTCAGCCAAGGTGCCAAGGAGATTCTTCCAGTTTGGACAGAAGTATTGGAAGGCCTCAGAGATGCAGGCACCCCATCAAAGACCATGGTCAATCTTCTAGTCCAGACCTTCCATGACTCGGTGTATCAGATTGAGAAGAGATACCTTTGGCCTGATTCAGAGGACTTCCGCCGGAAATTGTGGATTGAAGACTCCAATGTGATTGTCGTTGCAGAGCAAATGTACTCAGAATTTTTCTGCTCCCAAAACGACGAATTCAAAATCCTCACCACGCTGGAGGACCGTGCCAAGTTGCTTCGCTTGACAACTGCATTATACTATAGTGTGTGCAAGTTTATCAACTTCCAGCAGTTTGTCTATGACCCCAAGCTCGAGAAATCGATCAAGTGGTACCTGAACAGGAAATCCTGCTGGATAGATGCACTTTTGAAGAGAGGCCTTCTAAAAGAAGCACTTTCGCTTGCCGAGGAATACTACGACTTTCAGTCGGTTTCTCTTATACTTGAAAGAGAGAGAGAAGAGACTTCTCCCGAGTACATCCAGGATAGGATCGACTACTACATGAACCGTTATGGGTATGAGTTTGCATGCAAGTTGTTTGACTTCTATATCTCCCGGGACAAGCCTCAAAGGTTCCTCGTGGATCTCAAACCATACAAGCAATACCTCGAGATGTATTTCCAGAAGAACCAGAAAAAGTCAAACAAGATTTCGTGGGTGCATTACTTGCTAAACGAGGATTTTGAGAAAACAGCCCAAGTGTTGCTCCAATCGTCCATCAGCAAGGACATTGATAGCCAGGAAAACCGGGAGTTCAACTACTCCGTGGCCAAACTAGCAGCAGTGGCAGCCAATATGGGCCAGTCCGACACCATGAAGCTGTCAGTTCTCGAGGAATATTCCAGAGAAGCCGAGCAAAACCTCATTGCCATAAGAATTCAAAATAAGCTCCACCAGGCAGTGGTGCAGTACATGCAGGACCACGAGGCATTGGTGACATTGTCATATTTCATGGAGAACTTCAGCAACAAGGCATTGGGAAGTGCAGAGATCGAAAAGGAAATCAAGCCCTTTTTCCACAATTTTGTGGACCAGCGGCCGCTTCCCCAAGACCAGCTTATCACGTTGCTCACCAGTATTGCTCCAAAGGGCCCATTCGAGGATGTTTTCTCGGATGCCTTGACTGTGGCTGCCCTGTCCAAGAACGAGAGTCACTGCAAGAGTGAAGCCACGTTGATCTGGAAAAAGCTTCTCTGCGTCGATAACTGGAAGCTTATCACTTCCACCAGCGACCACACCGATATCGTGACCAAGACCAGAGTCAAGGAGACGGTCATGTATAAGACATTGCAGACTCTGAAGGGCTCTGATGTCTTGGGAGCCCTCAAGGAGCTCTTGAAGAGTGCTAAGGAAGCTACTGAAACTGACGACATGCTCGATGGAAACGTACAGGAACTAGTGCTCCATTATAATGTGGATGACTGGATCCGGGCCATTCTTGAAAACGGAGTCTAACCATAAATAAGTATATTAATAGTTTTATCTTTACTACACTCTTAGTACTGGTATCATTTCCTACTTAGTATGCTTTAGTACCAAGTACTATTTACAGTAGTATCCTTTACAGTAGTCTATTTACAGTTGTATCTTTGATTATCCACTATCCTTTAGTGTATAATCATCTAGTGTATTCATTTGATGTATTCATTTGGTGTATTATAATTTAGTATCCATTAACCAGTATCCAGTACCTTTCATATGATCTCTAATATCCTCCTCACTAAGTCTCCTCTTCGGTGGCCTCCTTTTCCTCCTGGTGTAGATTCATTCTAACTAGGGTCTCCGGTAATGGGTTTGCTTGGGCCTCAGCTCCATTGGAGTACTTGAGAAGGCCCAAGGACGCTAGAGAAATGGAGTTGACGACGTTTTTCCAGTTGGAGAGTATAAGTGCCACGCTCTCTGCGCCATCGGTCATGAGGTCGAGCTTCTGGCCTATGAGTTCAAGCTGGTCAGCAATCTGGCCGGTGGAGATCTGGATATCCTGGAGGTTTTTGAGCTCCTCGGACTTGGCAGTGATTTTCTGCTGTAGACTGGGCTTCATTATGTATTTCAGTAGTTTTGTAGTAGTTTTGTAGTTTGTTCTTACTGTTGTAGTAGTTTATTGTTACTGTTGTAGGTTTTATGGACTATTGGGGCCGCGCGAAAGCGCGTTTCTGCAGGACATGTGTTTATCCACATCACTCTCGATAAACACAAGTAGTACATCATGGCCAGATTGTCTATAGGGCTGCAGCATTTCCAGGCCAAGGAAAGGAGGCCCGAGAAGAAGCCAAGCTTGAGCGTGGAAAAAGCACAGGTACGCGTTTCCGAAGGTGCAACAGAACCCTCTGAAGCAGAACCCTTTGAAACTGCCAATGAAACAGAACCCTTTGAAACAGAACCCTATGAAACTGCCAGTGTAATACCGGAAATCACTGGATCTAGATCAACTACTGCACCTGGCACATCACCTCTGGAGACAAATGATCTAAATCAAGATGCTGCAAAGTATGCAAGCCAGAATCGGATGCTAGCTATGCGAAATTCCGAGTTGGCCATGAAAAATTCCGAGCTTTTGGGTGTGATCGAAGACTTGGAGCTCCAAATCGCTGGGCTCAAGCACGAACTCGACCAGAGACAAAGCTCTCCGGGCATCCAAATAGACAAGCTCGTTTCGATGTTGGAAAACAACCAAAGCCAGGTGCTCAGATACATACAGAGCCATGGAAAGGAGCCCGTGCTCTCCTCCAAAAAATCTCTTGAGAATCTCAGTGGGGTGGTATCCACCTCCACTCCCAACACCCTGAAATTGCCGCTTGACCCTTCGCTAGAAACATCCAAGTCGTCGATCGAAACCTCGCATTTGCCGGACTTCAGCTTTAATGCCCGCGCAGAGAGCACCCCTAATACCATCCGAGAGCTGTCGGACGATTCAAGTACCATATCTGCAGATTTAGCAATGCTCGAGGATAGATCCATGCTAGACAAAACATCAAGCAAGTCTCTCATCAAAGAAGAAAGCCTCAAGAATATCCTAGACAGTTTTGATTCCGGAAGACCTTCCAAGAGACCGGTGCAAAGCCCTCAGCCCCAGGAACCCGAGCTGGACCCACTAGAGTACTTTGCCAAAAGGAGGGCTTTGGATACTCGTGCACGGACATTCAGGGATCTGAAGTTACAGCCAGCACGTAGTGTGAAGATTGAGGTCAAGAACGAAAACGACGATTTCCGTGGGGGAAAGCTTGCCGAGAAAAAAGGACCCAAAGATGCACGGAAACCGCTTTCCACAGTCTCGAGCAATGTCAATAAAAAGCCAGCCAAGGACTCCCTGGACGGGATCTTTGACTTTGTTGATAAGGTGGAGTTGTTGAGAAGCAAGCACGTCAAACGAGAGAGACTGACGTAGGTGCGAGGAGCAATAATAGGCGAGGCGAATACCGAGCAGATGCTAATTTAAACACTCATTTTCATTTTTATGGGCCCATGAGGTTCGTAGCCGGAGATTTGGAAATCTTCGAACTTGAAATCATCAATGGTTTTGATCTCTGCTTTTCTGGACTCGTCTATGACGAGTTTAGGGAACTCTTTGGGTTCACGCTCGATCTGCGTCTTGAGTGCATCGATATGGTCCAAATACACATGGGCATCGCCCAACGTATGGATGAATTCACCACAATCCATATCCACCACATGGGCCACCATCTTCGTCAACAAAGCGTACGAGGCAATGTTGAATGGCACGCCCAACCCCATATCACATGATCTCTGATAGAGAAGACAGGACAATTTGGGCCTTTTACCCTCGGGAAAACTCACATAGAATTGGCAGAACACGTGGCATGGAGGCAAGGCCATTTTGGCAAAGTCCGGAGGGTTCCATGCGCTCATGATGATACGCCGGTCATATGGGTTTGTCTTCAACTTATGGATGACGTCCTGGAGCTGGTCAAAGCCCTGACCATCATAATTGTCGTCGCAGGTCTTGTACTCAGCACCGAAATGGCGCCATTGGAAGCCATACACCGGACCCAAGTCCCCCACTCTACGGTGGGTAAGCCCCAACTTGTCCAAGTACTCTCTGGAGCCATTACCCTCCCAAATCTTGACTCCCTTTTCGGAGAGTTTGTTTGCATCCGTGCATCCCTTGACAAACCAAAGAAGCTCATGGATGATGGCCTTGGAAAACACCTTCTTGGTGGTGAGCAAAGGGAACGAGTCGTTGGACAAGTCAAACCTCAACTGAGGAGGTGCAAACAACGACTTGGTTCCCGTGCCTGTTCTGTCGGGACGAAATTCGCCTTCGTTGATGATTCTCTCGCATAAATCGAGGTACGCCTGCTCTGCTGGATTTGGCATTTTGATAAGCGTAGGGTTTAGAGATGAGGTTGGAGAAGGTGCAGAGCGTGTTCAGTACGCGACTCTAAGAGACGCGCGTGGCACCGGCCGCGTAGTAGTTGACATAGGCGCACCGGCGCACTGGCGCACTGATAATGCACTGAAAATCTGTCTAGGAAAATCCGTCAGTCTAGGTTACTCTAATCAGGCATCACACCTAGGCCATAGTATAAGAATATTTAATTAAGCAGTTGTAAAGTGTATGAGTTTTAGCTTTTAGTAGACCAACACGTATACAATACGTATAGAGGAATTGTAATTATTAATTAACAGCTATGGTTGATTACGATGTCCTTATTTGCCTAATGGTGGCTAAATAGTGCACTAAATGGGTACACCAGATAACCAGACGAATGGGGTCTACACAATAAATTAAAAGTCATATTCATTAGCTATATGAAAACGGGCATTTACTTCTTCTCACCAAAGACGGCGTCAGAAGCTTGTTGCAAGAAAGACTTGTCTCCGCTTCTGGAGTTGTCTCCAACAGCATTGTCAAGGGTGTCGGTGACCTTGTCCTTGGCCAACTCAACGGAACCCTTTTGGTTGTCTGGCTTCACAGCAGAGGAGATTTTGTCACTGATGTCTTTACGTCCGGCGTCACTCATTATTAGATGATTTGTTGATGAGAAAAAAAGAAGCAAGGAAGATTCTGCTCCTCCTTATATAGCCCAGTGTTCGAGGCCACAGATCCATAGATAGTTGCTATTGCAGCTAAGGTCACTCTTGGGCCGACCATTGTGCAGTGCGCGCCACATCCTTGCTATGCCCCACACTGCGGGCCTCGCAACCCAGCAACCTCTGATCTGCACTGCCACGCCCATTCTCCCCTTAAAACGTGTGGCTGCAGGAACGATACAGGCCTACCGTGTAATACCAGACCAAACCCACCCGTCAGCGTTGTCGGCCTATTTCTAGTGTCCAAATATACGACCTCTTGAATGTATCTTCTATCAACTTCATGAACTATCAACTACTATGAATTAGTTTAATTCTAACTACTTAAATTTCTAATAATAATTTACTTCTAACTATAAAATCACTCACTATAAATACTAAGCACTGAAATTACCACTTCTACAATTACATTAATTCGAAAGCTTATTTCTTGGTTGTGGCCTTGCTGCTCAGTAACCAGCAACTGAAGGTTTAGTGCGGACTTGAACGTTTCATCTTTATCTTCATGCCGGCCGGCTGTTTACTTTTGGCCCCAAGATGGTGCTGCACCTCGGCAGACCTAGTCACGCTGCGCCAATGGCGACGGAGTCCCGAAACCTAATACTACGTCATGCTAGCTTCTGCGTCTTTCTATTAGTGTTGGCGTATCACATGATTTTCCTGCTCCGCTTCTTATTGTTGCTGGCGCCGCGACCGGTTGCAGATCTTAAGCAATCTTGGGAAGCTTTGCGCTGCGCGCCTGAGTGCTGCTGCTGCTCCGGTTAATTGGCTAATTGAGATGTAGCCAGGCGAAATACTTGAACCATTTGGGCTCCACCAACACACACGTGGCTTTGGCTACCTCCACAGTGGGCTCGCCATTGGCACTCATTGTGCTTAGATTCCCATCTATCACCACTTTGCGGCCCTTGAGACTGGCGATTTTGGCCTTCAACACGAGCGTGCTGTTGGGTGGTGCTTGGTTCAAGAAGTCTATGGAGAGACTCGCGGTCACGCCTTTCCTGGAGGGGAGCCGTGCAAATCCACACGAACAGAGCCCCTCATCCAATATCGTAGCCGTGACCCCGTTATGGATATAACCATCGGAATCGAGGAGCGAGTCTCCAAGGTGGAAGAACGCCGTGTACTCTCCAGTTTCCTTATTGGAGAACGATATCGGGTCGATCTCAAAGAGCCTGTCTCCATACAAAAGGCCCAGAGACACGTAGTTATGCCGGTGGTGCACGGGGAACGTGTCGCTGGACCGCCGCTTGATATTGGCCTTGTCGCTGTCTAGACGTCTGTAGAGTTCCGATTGTTCGATCTTGGTGAGAGCTTCTTGGTTAACTGTGTAGTTGGGACGAGGCCCCAAGTTGCTTCTTCTCCAGTCTGCGGGGAAGAGGGCGAAGCCTGCTCCAAATGCAAGAATGGGCGTGGTGAATCGGGTAAATCTTCTGAAGGACATGGATAAATGACGAAGTGTGGAGATGATGACTTGATAATGCGGAGATATACACTTTGGAGTGTTTCGTAAACTGTCTAATGGTGTTTTCTATTTAATGATGCTGCATATAAACGTGGAACTGTAAAATGACTATGAATAATGTCACTGTTCAAATACAGGCGGTTTAATATGACTTTTATGTTTGGTTTATGTTTGGTGTATTTTTGGTACTGCGTGTTGGGGACTTGAATATTAGCATCGCAGAGGTCTTTTCGAATGCGGCACGTGACTTCATGGTCCACAACTAGAGTACGCCATTGGAATAAAAGTACAGTATTTCCCCCCAAAAAAGAATCAATTACACTCAAATTCCCACCAGAAAACACACCGTCCCATTTTGACCTCAAAACACGTTGGGTGCTGAAATTCTATTGTTTGTGGTGAAGTGCACTTCCTGCAGTATCACGAGTAGCGCTATCGTAAGACCACAGACCATTAAGGCCCTCAAGACATCCACCATAACTCTGACACGGCCCGCCCCTTCTACATCCCCACAAGCGTGCAGCCACCATGCCGCTCCGCAAAGACTTTCCGTCTCTCCGAAAACTGCGACCCTCGGGTGTCGTGCCTCGAAATCTACTAAACCAGCCTGTGCATAAAATATCCGTCCCTACCATCAACACCATCAACTCCGGGGCTTCATACATCACCGATCCCTTGGACGTCGAGGAAAAGATCCGCAGTGCAGATGTAAAGACATGTTTCTTCACCTCCATCCCCATCCAGGAGAACGGCTTGGCTGCTGAGCCTTTCTTCACCATAAGCATTCAAGACGTCAACTACAACGGCACCGAGATCCGGGCTCGCAACTCCGACTTTATCCTCCTGCTTTCGGCAAACACAGAATACCTATATTTCACGAAAAGCCTGGTGTACATCAACAAACTAGTGCTCCCCAGGCTGTCCATCAAGTTCTTGTACTTTAGTGACGACAAGTTGAGTGTTCTCTTCATACTACAGAAGAACTTCGGGTACATTTTGGCCCGCTTTTCCAAGGAAGATACATTGCTCTGTGATTTCCTCACAAAGAATACAAACCAGTGGTCAGACTCTGCTCCTGTGGTGTTGGAGTCAGGCAGAATCGAGGAAAGACTCCGAGACGAAATCGAGAAGAGGGAGAATTCCCACATGTCTTCAGAGAAGATTATTACCTACAGAATGGAGCCTGAGAAGATGGATTCAAGTCCCCAGAAACCCGTTAACATATCCTCGGAGTTGTCCTCCAAAGATATAGCTGATCCTCTTAGCAGACTACCAAAGATAGCCAGCCCCAACCCCCGTCCACCGTCTCATATGCCACGCCAAACTCGGTCGATTTCAAAGGCAAGCACTGAAAGAGTCATGTATGACGAAGTCGACGACGACGATGATGCTGATGACGACTTCAAAATGTTGAAGGATTCTGACTCGGAGCCTATCATAAGAGAAGCTCCCGCAAACTTTGACCCTCCGCTCAAGTATTCGTTGCACAACGGCAAGAAGTTCATTATCGCCTACAACGACTTCAAAACCTTGTACAATAACGACTGGATCAACGATACCTTGATTGATTTTTTTATTGCATACGACATGGACCATGCCGTCCACGAACTAAAGGCAGTGAATGAGAACGACATCTACGCATTCAACTCGTTCTTCTTTACCAAGGTCTTTTCCCGAACAGAAGGCCAAGAGTCCCCGTCATACTACGAGAATGTGCGCAGATGGCTTATGAAGATAGACCTCATGAGCTACAACTCGGTCATCATCCCCATAAACGAAAACTTGCATTGGTACTGTGCTGTGATCAAGAACCTACCCCGGCTCCTAGCGCACGCCAAATCCCAGGGGCTAGATTCGTCTCAGGAATCTTCCGAGGAGCCCAAGAAAAAGAAGGCTTTAGTGGACGTGAATATCATCGATTCGCTCAGACAACCCCACACAAATATCACGGTCCCATTGAAGAAAGTTATTAAAGAGTACTGCCTTGAGAAACATGGTGTGGAAATATCGACCGAATTGATTAGGTTTAACTCTGTGGGGGTGCCGAGGCAACGGAATTTCAATGATTGTGGCATCCATGTTATCTACAACATACAGAAATGGCTATCTGAGCCGGAAACTTGCGAAGCCATATGGAGGAAACACTCTAAATCTGCCATGCGCTCATACTTCAAGTCATCCGAGAGAAGTGACATGCGACAGAAATTGATTGCCATTCTTCTAGATCTACATTCCAAGCAGGACCATGAGCAGAGGAGTGATAAAGCGAACGAGGAGGCTCAAAGCGAAGATGATATCGAAGAAATATCTTACCTATCATCTAAACCAGCAAACGAAGAACCCGATCGCAGGGAAGAGAAAGGCACTGAAGGTGAGACTAAGGATCTAGCCCAGCTTCCAAACGAACTAGAAATCTCAAAGGAATTAGAAATCTCAAAGGAACCAGAAATCTCAAAGGAATTAGAAATCTCAAAGGAACCAGAAATCTCAAAGGAACCAGAAATCTCAAAGGAACCAGAAATCTCAAAGGAACCAGAAGTTTCAAAGGAACCAGAAGTTTCAAAGGAACTAGAAGCTTCAAAGGAACCAGAACCATCAAGGGAACTGGAACCCTCGAAAGAGGCAGATAACATTCCGATATATTCATGGGTCTCAAGCGAGCCAGAGAAAGTTTCAATGTATTCATCGGTTTCAAGGGAGCCGGAGATTTTAGGAAAGCTGGAGCTTTTGGAGGAACCCGAGATTTCAAAGAAGTCAGAGTTTTTTAAAGAGCCGGAGCTTTTAAAGATCTCAAAGGAGCCAGAGCTTTTTTCAATGGAGTCACAGATGGTTTTAAGGGAACCACTTATCACTTTCGAGTCCACCGAGAAAACGAAATCGCTTTCTGCAGATGAGGGAGTTTCATCAAACCCAGGGCTGATAGAAATCAGCGAGGAAGAGTCTCATACATCAGATGAAGTAGAGATCACAACAAAACCGGTCAAGAGCTTCACTACTATCTTGCAAGAGGTCGCAAAGCCGCATAAACGAACATTAGATCCAAGAATCCTTGAAAGAGAAGAAAATGCACTCTTAAGGAAGGAAGAACCCGTGAGCAGTCTTGGACTCATGGTCGTGGAACATCCCCAGATCCGCAAGCTCTGCAACAAACTACATCCCAAGGCGCACACGATCACATTCTTGAATAAGATGTTTCCAAACCACAACAAGCATTACGACGAGCTAAAGCAAAAGCATATCCAAGGACTCACCAAGAAATACGATGATTCAAACACCCTTCGAGAGCTCAAGGCAGTGGAGGAATGTTTCGAAGAGCTTCTACAGGAACCAGCAGCACCAATGGACGAACCTTTTGTGATACAGGAGTCCGAGGATAGCGGAGGCGAATTGAACCGGAGTGTGGGAGACTTAAAGATTTCTGAGGACGAAATGGGTAGTACAGGCCAGAGAAAATACACCTTGGGCAATACGCCCGAGGCCACGCGAGTGTTCATGAAGCAAGCAGAGGAAAGTACACCTTCGAAATTATCAAAGCCCCTTCTCATCCGCGGCACGTCACCAGATACTTTCGACGACAGTCTTAGTGATATAGAGATTTTGGAGGATGATGTGGAGATACTTCTGGAGGTATCCGGAGCAGGAATTCGCACCCAAAACAGGGAAATGAGGGAAAAAAATCGCCTAGTCTCACAGGAAAAAAGGTCCTTCGGCTCACAGCCAAAAAGCCCAAGCTCACAGGAAAAAAGCCTGATTTCACACCAGAAGAGCTACCTGAGCCCAGCCCAAAAAAACCACCCGGAATTCGAAGACGATGCGGTTGTCACAATAGAAGAAGAAAACAGCGACACACCGCGCGAAATCAATTGGGACTTTGAAATGCTGAAGTCGTCTAAGAGGAGACGCCTAGGCCATTCTACCGTGCTCAGAGAGTACTATCAATTCTAGTCGCACCCAGTGTGCACGCGGACTCAGGCCAGCACCTACACCTCATTCTAACACCTGCAAACGCATTCACCTCCCAAACACATACACCTTCGGCTTCACCCACATTTCTATCCACATTTACCCAACACGTGTTGTTTGCACACGTTGCGCTAGTCTATATATTTCCAAGCAACATACCTTTTCATACTATTGGCCAACTAGAACCGTCTACATAACACTATCTCCATCTACTTCTATACGCAATGAGTACCACAGACGTGCCACTCCCCGTTCCGCCCAAATCTCCCTCTCCAGAGACCCAAATCTCGGGATCTGAGGCTCAAAATTCCGTTTCCGAGGCTCAAAGCTCAATTGAGCTGGCACTTTCCGACCAATCCAAGCCCAATACCCCCCGCTCTTCGTCTCCAAGAATCCCTCCGGCTCTACCTGCCCGCCAGGCTTCTCTGCTTGTTCCCACTTACAACATGGAGTCGCCAATGGCCCTTATACTCGTGTATAGACAGGGAGAGATGCTTGAAACACTAGAAATGGCCACTCCGGTTGGGGCTTTGGCCAATATGAAGGTGGATATCAAGGCCAGGCTTGCTGAACTGTTGGCTGGAGAAGAAAACTGGGCTCCTCTGGAGGATTTCTGGGTGGAGATGGCCTCCAATTACTGCAACAAGTACATCCGGGGCCAAGACTTGTCTATCTTTGAGAAACGACTTCTCAAGGGCGTGCCGGAGAAGATCCGGGCTGTGCTTTACCTTAAGGTGTTGAACATTAGGTCTGTCATGGACCCCAAAAACTACCAGACTTTGTTGAGAAAAACAAGAGCCACGAGCTATGATGATTTGGGCTTGAGTAAGAGCTCGGTGGGTGCCCAATGTGACGTTGTGCAGGTGTTTGAAGTATGTGCAAAAGAGAGTTCTTCTGTCACATCACACCTCTTAAATGGCTTCAAGCTCCATTTCTTTGGGGGGCTCTCGCAGCATTTGCAAGAGATCACTAGCTTGACCACCCAGGAACAACTCGCTGTGCTTTTCAAGCTCGACGCTTTATTCCAAAATGAGCCTTGGGAAGAATACTACTATAAAGCCACGCGTGGGCTTGAGGAGCTAGTGCCCCTGGTATTCGCTCACTTGAACAAACATGAGGTGGACGCTGCATGTATTTTCAAAAACGTCAGCTACAACTTGTTCCTGAGCTTACCTACCCAGCAAACATTCTCGCTTGCAATCGTGGACTTTTTTATTTTGGAGGGATTTGATTACCTTCTTCGACTTGCAATTTCTATGGTCATCCAAGATTCAACCAAGATTTTGAGCTTGGAGGGATCACAGCTCCACACCTACCTCAGCTCAGAGGAATTCTTACAGTGTGTTGACCACAACACCGTGGAACACTCTACGGAGGTGGACTTTGCCATCATAAAATACGAGAACAAGTTCAGGTTGGCCAACTCGAACTTTTGCTCGGGAAACGATAACGAACTCTCCAACCTCAAGGAGGCCAACTATGAGCTCCAGACCAAATTATCGGAGATGAAAAGCAAGATTGCTACGTTGGAGAAAATCCACGCCGAGGTGCAGCAGGACATTAAGGACTACAACAAGAAACTCGTGGACTCAACAGCAGAGAAGGAGATGCTCGTGGCCAAGAAACGTGACTTGGAGGAGAAGTACTCGCAGCTCACCATGAACGAGAACCTCACCAACACCATCAAGGCCAACCACGATATTTCCACGGCCAATGCTGAGCTCTCGTCACAAGTTGAGGAGCTCAGGGCGAGGGTGGAGAAGAAGAGAGAAAAACAAAAGAAACGAGGCAGCATAGTGGGATAAATACACGACGTTAGCTATTTCGCAGGCTATTTTGCAGTCTCAGTCTCTACATCACATTTGCTAAAGACAGCACATTTGCTAAGGATTATACCTCACTACAAACCACCTTCTTCCCCAACGATTTGATAAATGAAAGGTAGTGAAAAGCCATTAGCATAGTGAAGATAAGCAGATATTGAGACAATAAAATGGATTAAACATTAGATAGTAGAAAGGATAAAAAAGTTCCTTGGTGTCTAATTGAAAGCAGCCAAGGCCTTTTCTGCAGTCTCGGTAGCAGAGGCTGGGTTGACTCCAGTGACCAACTTTCCATCGGTCACAGTGAAAGAAGCCCATGGGTCTGCAGGCTCAATATAGTTTGCTCCTGCATGCATTGAGCCTTCCTTGGGGGTCCTCAAGTTCCTGGCTTTCATGATATGGTCGACCTTCAACAATTTCTCTCCATCATCAGTGAATCCAGTCAAGTTCTTTCCCTTGATAAAGTATTCTCCATCTTCAGTTTTGATATTTTCGAAGATAGCTGGGCCATGACAAACGGCTGCAACTACACCGTCTTTCTTGGCAATAGCCAAAATGTGTTGGTGCAAATCCTTGGCTTCAGGGAAATCAAAAATAGCACCATGTCCACCAGCAGCAAAGAAAATGTCATATTCAGCAGGATTTATGTCTGAAGCCTTTTTGATATTTTTGGTGGCCTTAATAAATGGGTGCGTCTCATCATTTGCAATCACCAGAGCATCAGCAAAGTCTCCCACCAAAGAGTGTTCGTCCCAGCCAAAAGTGCCTGTTTCCGAAACCAACGTGACATCAGCTCCACAATCAACAAGTGCCTTCCATGGGTGATAAGCTTCATCGAAAAAGACCCCTGTTTTGGCTCCATCGTCGTAGAAAGGCCCATAGTAGCTGGAGAGTGCGAGTAAGACTTTGACCATTGTAGATATTTTTTTTAGTTCTTGTAGTTTTTAGTTCTTGTAGTTTTTAGTTCTTGTAGTTTTTAGTAGTAGTTTTTGTAGTAGTTGTTGTTGTTGTAGATGATAAAAATTTACAGAGCGGATTGCCTCCTTTTATACTTCATTCGGTAGCAAATGGCGCAAGTGTATCTCCACCCCACAGTTTAGTGGATATGTATGTATGTGGTGGGGATTGACATCCGCACTGCTCACGTCATGGTGGAAACCCACCTCCGCACTATGCTTGAGTCAAGATAATGTTCCAGAACTAAACATTTTATTTTTTAATTTTTTTTAATTTAGAGAAATTGCAGTCAGGGCTACAAACCATTACCAAGGTAAATTACAGTAGAACCATCACTATATGCCTTATATGTCACATTGTCATGGTGTTATCGTACCATAGTAAGACAGTGCTATAATGCGGTGTGTACCTCTAGTGCCAGCCTCTGGTACCGTAGTGCCTGATGAAAATTTCGCTCACTAACAAAGAAAATACAAATTTCCCAATTTCTATTATCCAATCACAGCTCAGCTTTAGTATTTACTAGTGTGGTATAGGAGTAATTTATTACTGGTACGGGTATAGAGCAGTGTATGTTGAGACTAATGAATGGCCTGAGTGGGAGGCCTAAGGTCTATAACTATTGTTGGTTGTTTTCCAGAATTTCTTTCTCTTTTCATTTTTATTTTTTTATTTTATTTACTTATTTTCTTTTGCACTGAGGAGAATGAGAAAAAGAACCTTTTAGTCTATATTTCTCTTTATTTTGGTATCTTCTTTTTGTCTTGGTGATTATATGCTGACTGTGTGGAGCTGTATGCGCATTAACGGTGGATGTCGCAGTCCTACACAATGTAGATCAACGGTGCTCAGCTTATGCTCTATAATCTACACCAATTCAAACACCAGCTATTTCAAACACCACCAAAATGCCACAGGAACACGTTGGAGTAGTAGGCGCCGGACTCGTGGGGTGCCTTGCCGCATTGGCGTTTTCAAAAAAAGGCTTCCAGGTCAGCCTTTTCGATATGAGAGCAGACCCCCGGGCCGAAGCGTCCGCCAAGTCTTTACGGTCCATCAATTTGGCCGTCAGCGATCGGGGGATCCGTGCTTTGGAGTACGTGGACCCGCAAATGGCTCAAAGGGTGCTTCGTCATGTGATCCCCATGAAGGGCCGCATGATCCATGATTCTACTGGAACAAAGCAGGAGTCCCAGTTGTACGGACTCTTTGGCGAGAGCATCAACTCGATTGACCGCCAATTCTTGAACAATTGCTTATTGGACGAGTTGGACATGACGTCAACAAAGCTTTTATTTAGCCATAAGCTTGTGGCCGTGGAGAATATCAAGGAAGACGGCAGACCGGAGCTTGTTTTCACCGATAAAGAGGGCGACACCAAGAGAATGGACTTTGATTATATCATAGGGGCAGACGGAGCCCACTCGCAGTTCCGCTACCAGATGCAAAAAGGCATGAGGATGGACTTTGCCCAGAAGTACATCGACATGCAGTACATGGAGCTTTCCATTCCGCCCGTGGAGGGAGCAGACGCTGATAGCCGTGAACGGTTTTCAATTGACCCCAACCACCTTCATATTTGGCCCAGAAAGGACTACATGCTCATAGCGTTGGCCAACCAGGACGGTTCGTTCACCTCCACGTTCTTTAGTCCTTGGAAGCTAATTGAGTCCATTACTTCCAAAAGCGAGTTTCTTGCCTTTTTCCGCAAAAGCTTCCCGGATGCTTATGATCTCATTGGAGAAGAGGGATTGGCTTATGCCTTTGAACACCAGCCTCGAGGCTCGTTGATGCAGGTCTCGGTGTCCCCATATGCCAGTCCCAATAATAGGGCAATTTTGCTAGGAGACTCTGCACACTCCATGGTGCCCTTTTATGGCCAAGGAATGAACTGCGGCTTCGAAGACGTGCACGTGTTGATGAAGCTCATAGAGGAGAGTACAGTGCAAGAGGCTTTTGGCAAGTATACCCAGGAACGTGCGGACGATTTGAAGGCAATATGCAAGTTGGCCTTGGACAACTACTACGAGATGTCCACCAAGGTCACCAGTCCTTTATACTTGCTCCGCAAAAAGGTTGACTTTTACCTTGGAAAATACGCTAATGGAGTGTTGTTCTCATGGATTCCTTTATACTCCATGATTTCTTTCCGAGGAGATATCCGCTACTCACAAGCGATCGAGATTGAGAAGCGTCAAGCTCGAATTTTGAACGTCATTCAGTACGTGACTGTTGGAGGAGTGGGTCTCTTAGGCCTTGCTCGGATAGCCCAATATTTCAGCCGGAGATGAGCATTATGTTAAAGTCAGTGACTGACAAAAGCAAGAGGGACCTAAAGTGAACAGTTCGTAGTGGATTCAGAAATTTACAGTGATCTACAGAAATAACAGGATACACATTTGAATGTGATTCACTGGATTATACAGTGATTCAATGGCGTTTTGCTCAGTGGAGGTGGTGGGTGCGGCCCGATGCAGCTCCATCTTTCGCAGTCATGGTGGAAAAACCCGCACAGAAATATCACGAAAAAATTCTTTGGAAGTGAAAAACGAATCGCTTCTTGACCTCCATCAAACTTGTACATAGATAGAACAAACGGAAGCAATAGCCGCAGTCTGTGAATCCCAACCCTAGAAAATTACATTGCGCCGCCCCCCGTATATCCTCGTCAACATGTTACGCCACTCACTTGCCAGACAAATACGTCCAGTGAATGTCAGACCCATAACCGCCACGCAAACAAGACTATTGAGTGCCAGTCAGGTATGGAGCAACGAGAACAAAGGCAAATCGCCATTGGAGGTTTTTTTTCAAACTTTCAAGAGTGAGGTCAAGAAGTCCAATGAGCTCAAGGAGAACATCAAGGCATTGCAGGATGAGACCGGAAGAGTTGCCGAGAGCGAGGCGTTCAAGCGGGCCAAAGAGGCCTATGACAATGCGCAAAGAGGCAGTTCTGCTGCGGGAAAAGTGGCCAAAAAGACTGCAGAGGCTGTGGGAGAAGTGGCTACCAAGGCGTGGGAATCTCCAGTAGGTAAAGGTGTTAGAAACACCGTGAGAACCAGTGCCGAGGTGGCAGACAAGGCATTTGAGCCAGTGCGGAAGACTCAAGTCTATAAAGACATTGGAAACGTCATTGACGATGGTTCGTCCACTGCATATGGTGGTTTTTTGAGCAAAGAACAGAGAGAAGCGTTGAGGAAGAAGGAACTAGAGAGAAGATTGACCGACAAGAGTGCCTGGCGTCCAGTCAAGGAGAACGAGGAGGCCGGCGGTGCTTTGGTTTCTACCAACCACAAGGCTACAGGCCCTAGTGCCGGAGAAAAGTGGGCCGAGTTCAAGTTGAAGAGCCCCGTGGGCCGGTTCATTGTGCTCATGAAAGAAAAATGGGATGAGTCGGAGAACGGGTTGATCTCTTTGGTCAGAACCATCATCGAGAAGGTGACCGGCTTCTTTTCCGAGACCGAGCAGGCACAGGTTGTCAAGCAGTTCAGATTGATGGACCCTTCGTTCAGAATCACGGACTTCACCAAGACCTTGACCAACTACATTGTGCCAGAGTTGTTGGACGCATACATCAAGAACAACGACCAGGTGTTGAAGCAATGGCTCAGTGAGGCACCCTTCAATGTGTGGCAGGCCAACAACAAGCAGTTCATTCAGCAAGGGTTGTTCTCCGACGGTAGAATCTTGGACATTCGTGGAGTTGACATTGTCACGTGCAAGATGTTGCAGCCCAACGACGTGCCGGTGGTTGTTGTTTCTTGTCGTGCACAAGAGATCCACCTCTACAGAAAGGCCAAGACGGGCGAGGTGGCTGCCGGAACCGAGGACCACATTCAAATGAGCACCTATGCCATGGTGTTCACCAGAATCCCAGAGGAAATGGACAACGATGTGACCGATGGCTGGAAGGTGATTGAGTTTGCTCGCGGAGGCTCCAGACCGTTCCACTGATGTAAGTAAGAACCAACAGTTCAACAGTGGATGTGACTTCCGTCTGCAACAACCACCTCAACTTGAAGATCCTCTTAGGAAGATCAACAATGACTATTAGTAGATAATGAAGACTACAGAATACTCAGAAACCCATCATTCAATAGATACAGTGTGTAGTACATAGTGTAGTGTAGTACATAGTGTAGTACATAGTGGGAAGGTATAAATGAGATGGTGTACACGGCATAAGTAATATCAATAAGTAGTAATATCAATAAAATAGTTTAGAATATTTAACACTATGAATAACTGCACTTACATGGGTCTCACTCACTCACTCAGTCTCAGTCTCGGTCTGAGTCTCACTCACCAGACACCAAGAGACACTACGTATACCCAAAAGACGCTAATACTAAATTTCAATTTCCACTTTCTAACCTTTAATTTCCACTTTTCAATACTACTGCTTTTTTTCTTCACTGTCTACTTTCATTCTAGTCACCAAGACTCAGTAGTCCTACAAGTGTAGACCCACAGTGCTCAGTGCTCAGTGCTCAGTGTAGTGTCAGGGTAGTGTGTCATCAGTTTTCAGTAGGCTCAAGTGAAATGCCCAGAACTGAGTATATTCAGACCAGAGCATTTTGTATTAGTAAACATAATGAGTAGTCTAGTCATGAGTGTAGTAAAGTAGTCTAGTTACAGTCTAGTAACGGTCTAATTATAGTGTATAGTATTGTTTCAGACTAGTCATTAGTCTAGCCATAGAGTTGTTATGAGTCTCGCGAAATAGTATTATATAGACTGTTATAGATTGTGATAGATTGTTATGGATTGTTATAGATTGTGATAGATTGTTATAAATTGTTATAGACTGTTATAGAGTGGTTTGGGTGGGTGTCAGTCTACTTCACCAGTGGCTATAATCTAGTCCAGTAGTCTAATCCAGTAATCTAGACCAGTTATAGTACACTTATAGTACACTTATAGTACAGTTATAAACTAGTTATAGTTTGGTTAGCCTAGTTAGCCTAGTTAGTCTGATTTAACTAATTATTAATATTAATCACCTACAAACGATATTCATTTGGAATGTGGATCAGTCTTGTATAGTAATGTCGGGCCGCAGATCATTTGGACAGCACTGGAGACAGATCTTCAGCCGGGCCGCCTGCACGCAGCGCACCGGCTTTGATCGAGCAAAAAAAACACGCACCTCTTACCAGCTACTCACTGCCAGTTTAAACATGTCGGAGGAATTTGCAACCAAGGAAGAGCAGGAGACCATTTTTGCCCGGTTGAAACAGAACCCGGCCAACCAGACATGCTTTGACTGCTCCAACAAAAACCCCACCTGGACGTCTGTTCCCTTTGGCATCATGCTTTGCTTGGAGTGTTCTGCTGTGCACCGGAACTTGGGAGTCCACATCACATTTGTCAAGTCGCTGAACTTGGACCAGTGGCGAAGAATCCAGTTGAGAAACTTCAAGTTTGGCGGCAACCTTGTGGCCAAGGAGTTTTTCCAGAAGAACGGTGGCTCGCAGTATGTCAATGGGAAGGCTGATCCCAACGCCAAGTACACCAGTCCTGCTGCCAAGAAATACAAAGAGAAGTTGCTGAAAACGGCGCAACAGGATGCTGTCAAACACCCGGATGTGGTGACGCTTGAAGATGATCTGGACTCCTTGAGCTTGGTTGGGGGCAGTGGCTCCAACACGGCCTCCACCGACGATTTCTTCTCCAACTGGACGAAACCTACGGTTGAAACGGCCTCCCCATTGAGCCTGAGAGCAAACACCCCTGGTTTGGGCGACGACGTCTCCGTGGCTCCCAAGAAGACCACCGCTCCTCGTGCCTCTGCCATCAGAGCAAACAGAACACCTGCTTCCACTGGAAAATCGTCTATCTTATCGTCCAAGGGTAATGCACCTAAGACCACGCGTGCCAGAAGAGTGAACAAGGCCGAGGAGATTGATTTCGATGAGATTGAGAAGAAGGCCAAGCAGGAGGCTGAGGAAGCCAAGTTATTGGGCTACAAGCCAGGCGAGGAGCTGTCTTTGAACAAGCCTGCTGCTCCCAAGGCAACGTCATTGTCATTGGGATCGAGCAATGCAGAAAAGCCAGCCAGCACACCAGCCCCAAGCATCAATTCTCAGGTCCATGATACAACAGTGAAGATCCAGAAGTTGGGCTTCGGAATGGTCAACGGTACCAACACCACGGAGCCTACCACCAAGAAGGCTTACAAGGAGGTGCAGTATACTGGAAACGTGGCCAACAAGTACGGAACACAGAAGGGTATTTCTTCGGACGAGTTCTTTGGCAGAGGGCCCCAGTTCGATGAGGCAGCCAAGAGCGAGGCCCGCCAGAAACTCCTGGCATTCAATGGAGCACAATCCATCTCGTCCAGCTCGTACTTTGGGGAAGATGAGGAACAGCAGAACGGAGGCTCGGGCTCGCGTGGCCATGGTGGAGGAGGGCTTACTGGGTTGGAGTCTACGGCCCGAGACATTGCGTCGCGGTTTAGCGGCAATGCCAACCAGGATTTGGATGTGTTGAAGGACGCATTAGAGGAGGGAGCTACGAAGCTTGGCGGTTACTTGAGAGACTTCTTGCGTTAGGCCGACGATTATACCAATACATATAATAACAGTAGAAAACGCGGGCATGCAAGGAACATTGAACACTTTGGAGCGGAACTCCGGCAATGCAAGGGCAACGAACCAAAGTAGCCATGGCAATAAACCCAAGTCCAATGTACACAAATATCACTGAATTCCAATTCAATGACTGAATCATGTATTCCAAAAATTACAGTAGTGAAACACTTGGCCGTGGGTGATATACATGCGCACGTGATACACAATGGTGTGATGTAATTGCAGCGAACTAAAATAGAATAAGAATCTGAGTTGCGCCGACTCAACGGTGCAGGAGAAGTGGATGTGTGGCGAAAAGCAAAAGTGAAACATGAAACAACAAGTGTGATCGGATTCTCTGCACATAAGCCCAAATTCCTCATCGAGTAAGCCTACCAGTCGTCACGGAGCCAGCAAAGTGCGTGTGTCAAGGATGATGTGAAGGTGAGGAATTTGGCGAAGTGCATCTGTCATGGCAAACGCGCCGTTCCATAAAAGTGCTCTCCAGGAATCCACACCACGGTGCTAAACCCCCAACTCTTGGCGCCACAAAATAACCAGTATTGGGTTTTCCCAGAGAGGGACACGTCACCAATAAATATCTTCGAGGCGTATGCCCTTTTTGTGACGGCGCACGAATGCTGACTACCGGCGTCAGTGACGATACCTGTTTTGGGGAGAGTGCAGGACCCCCGGATTTTTCTTGACATGAGCTGTTGCGTCTGCCTATATGCACACCGCTTGCGTATACTTGCTTCTTGTAAGCCTCCAGGCCGTGTATACACAGACAATGGGTGCCTGGGTGCAGCTACAGAAGGTCTCGAATTAACCTAGGTAATTGGAGATATAATCAGAAAATTTCCCCAGTTCCTGGGAGAAACTGGCACCTCCACGGGGGCACCGGGGTAATTCTCGGGGGAATTCCCCGCTGGTTGAGTCTATCGCTAGTGCCCCGCGACTGGTGCTACTAACCAGTGCAGCTCAGGCCTATCAGACAATAGAAACTCAAAACTTCTCCGCTCTTATGGGGGGCCAGTTCCTGCATGGCTCATGCATGGCTGAAGTGGAGCTTTCTCGAGCCGTGTAAACCGCTAGACTTTCTTAGTATATAAGCAGCAGCATCTGCTGCACCTTTCGCACTCAGTCCATGGAAACTATGTCTGATTCAAACACTAATTTGCACGACATTAAAGGCGACTCGTCCTCGTCGGTGTCCTCTGATAAGCGAATTGACGATAACAATGTGCAGTTGCTTAAGCAAGCTGATGAGAGGGAAGGTGAACATGGTAACATCTTGTCGCAGTATTCCGAGAGACAGACCATTCAAATGGGCCGCAACTATGCCCTCAAGCATAATTTAGACCCGGAGCTTTTTGGCAAAGCTGCGGCCGTGGCTCGTAACCCGGGGGACTTCAATTCCATGAAGTTTTTAACGGAAGAAGAGAAAATCGCTCTTAATAAGGAAGCTACCAACAAATGGCACATTCCTCCCAAGTTGGTTGCCGTGATTGCTTTGGGCTCAATGGCTGCAGCCGTGCAGGGCATGGACGAGTCAGTGGTCAATGGAGCAACGCTATTTTACCCCACGGCCATGGGCGTCCGTGATATGAAGGATGCGGATCTTATTGAGGGCTTGATCAATGGTGCTCCCTACCTTTGCTGTGCCATTGTGTGTTGGTCTTCTGATTTCTGGAACCGGTTGATGGGTCGTAAATGGGTCATTTTCTGGACCTGTTTCATCTCCGCCATTACTTGTATTTGGCAAGGCTTGGTGAGTTTGAATTGGTACCACTTGTTTATTGCTCGGTTCTGTCTTGGACTCGGTGTGGGGGTGAAATCTGCTACTGTTCCAGCATACGCAGCCGAAACCACTCCTGCTAAGATTAGAGGCTCGTTGGTGATGCTTTGGCAATTCTTTACTGCCGTGGGTATTATGTTTGGATACGTTGCTTCTTTGGCTTTCTACTATGTGGGAGACCATGGCATCAAGGGAGGCTTGAACTGGAGATTGATGTTGGCGTCTGCTGCCATTCCGGCCATAATTGTTCTTTTCCAGGTTCCTTTTGTTCCCGAGTCTCCTCGTTGGTTGATGGGTAAAGAGAGACATGTTGATGCTTTCGAATCGCTTAAGCAGTTGCGTTACAGTGAGATTGAGGCAGCTCGGGACTGCTTCTACCAGTACGTGTTGTTGAAGGAGGAGGGTGCATACGGAGAGGCTCCATACTTTAAGAGACTCTGGGAAATGTTTACCGTCAGAAGAAACAGAAACGGTGCACTTGGTGCTTGGGTGGTGATGTTCATGCAACAGTTCTGTGGTATCAATGTGATTGCATACTACTCGTCCTCCATCTTCGTGGAGTCCAACTTGTCTGAGATCAAAGCCATGTTGGCATCATGGGGTTTTGGTATGATCAACTTCCTTTTTGCCATTCCTGCGTTCTACACCATCGATACGTTTGGAAGGAGAAACCTTTTGCTTACCACTTTCCCTTTGATGGCGCTATTCTTGCTTATGGCGGGCTTTGGGTTCTGGATTCCGTTTGAAACAAAGCCCCAGGGCAGATTGGCGTGTATCACCATTGGTATTTACTTGTTCGCATCAGTCTACTCGTCTGGTGAAGGGCCGGTTCCCTTTACCTACTCGGCCGAGGCGTTCCCCTTGTACATTAGAGACATCGGTATGGGATTTGCTACGGCCACGTGTTGGTTCTTCAACTTCATCTTGGCTTTTACATGGCCTCGGTTGAAGAATGCCTTCAAGCCACAGGGTGCATTTGGCTGGTACGCAGCATGGAACATCATCGGCTTCTTCCTTGTGTTGTGGTTCTTGCCCGAGACTAAGGGCTTGACCTTGGAAGAGTTGGACGAGGTGTTCAGTGTCTCGTTGAGAAAACACGCCCACTACCGTAATAAGGAGTTGATCCACAATTTACGCAAGTACGTGTTGAGACAGAATCCACTGCCATTGCCACCTCTCTACACGCACCAGAAAATGGCCGTGACCCACCCCGACTGGCAAGAGAAGACCGAGGTGATGCACGAGGAGGATGCTTAGAGCACTCGCTTATAATTTTACTTCTATACATTATGACAGTTTCACCATGTAGTGTAGACCCAGAACCAGACTAAACCAGATGAACAGACAAACAGAAAATCAGACTAAACTAGACAAATCAGACTAACCCAAACTAAACCAGACTAAACCATAATAACCCATACTAAACCAGACAAACAGACAAACAGACAAGTGCTTGATCTGGAGTCGCGTCGGCCGCGCGTTATCGGCATGCATGAAGCCAGTGCCAGTGCGCCCAAAGAAGGCTGCTCAATTCCGAAATAATACCCGGAGCCATTGTTCAAGCGGACAAAGGAGAAAAAAAGGGGCGAGTCGAGCTTCGTATCCCTTGCATGCCGCCATTCATAGTAAACCTACCAACGCACCCCTTTTTTCCGCTTTTCTGCAGGTATAAGCTACGGGGAGTGCTCGGGGTTCGAAAAGCCTGTTTGGGAAATGCGGGCGCATCTATTATCTATATATACACATCCAATCCCCATTGGCTCGTAGCCGTAACCGATCGTCGTCCCAACCCACATTTTTCTTCAAAATGTCTTTGAATGACAAATACTTACGAAGCTTGGCCAAGTACCCCCTCTTGACCAAATCGTCCACGGCAGGCGTGTTTTGCTTATTGAATGAAGCCTTGGCTACCTGTTTATCAGGGGAATACCGGGAGAAAACAGTCAAGGTGTTTGGGAAGGAGATTAAGGTCAAGCATGTTTTGAGCCCCAAGATTGTGCAGATGATCATTTATGGCTCGCTCATTGCCACGCCCATCTCTCACTATTACTATGGGCTCTCGAACCGCGTGTTCAAGGGCAAATTGAGCCCCAAAATGAAGCTCTTGCAGCTCGTGACGTCGTTGACCACCTTGACACCCTTGATGAGCTCGTTGTATGTGTCGTGGTTGGCCATTATCAACTCGCCCACCTCGGCCTCGGCCGGCTCCTGCACCCAGTACCTCAAGGCCTTGAAGCATACCGTTGTGCTGGGCTTGAAGAACAACTTCTGGCTAATCTACCGGACATCTGCGGTGACGTCATTGGTGGCCTTGACCGTGGCCCAGAACTTCGTGCCTCCTGAGCTTTGGGTGGTGTTTTTCAATGTCATCTACTTTGTTGTGGGGACTATCCAAAATACCAAGATTAAGATCAGACAGAGAAACGACCGCTTAAAGAAATTGGATTAGCTAATTAGGTAAGCCATTATATGAAGTATTTACATGAAGTAGTTATATGGAGTATTTACACGAAGTAGCTATATGAAGTAGTGAAAATCACTGTAAAAATTAGTACTGCTAATTTATACATCGTATGTTAGTCCAATTAATGGTCTATCAGTACTTAATAGTCACACTGAGCCAGTGCTCAGACCAGTCAGTCTACTTACCCAATGAGGAGTAATTTCAATACTTTAATTTTTTTTTTATAAAAAGAAACAGAACACACACCCATTCATTCAACTAATAACCCCCTTCTTGGACGCATGACCCGGGGTTTGGGCCCTGGGTTACTCACGCTTATTAATCCTTGGGTGCGGCACGTGACCCGCCAAAGTGGGGGCCTTCACCGCAACCTCACGCTTCTCTACCCCATCTTCTCCAGAGAATGTTCAAGCTTCCTTCCAGAGTCGTCAGAAGCACTCAATTCGCTCACACCCAATTTGCCCGTAACCAATTTGCTCGCAATCAGCTCAGATCCATGATTACTGCTCAAGCTGTGGTGTTCTCCGACCATGGAGAACCTTCCGAGGTCTTGTCCACCCAAACCTATGAGATCAATGAGGAGAAGTTGGATGCCAACAGCATTGTGGTCAAAACATTGGGAGCTCCTGTCAATCCTTCGGATATCAACCAGATCCAGGGCGTGTACCCATCGCAACCACAAAAAACCACTGACTTGGGCACCGAAAAGCCTCTGGCCGTGTGTGGAAACGAGGGTTTGTTCGAGGTCATCCACGTTGGCTCCGATGTCAAGGAGTTCCAGGTGGGAGACTGGGCTGTTCCATCCAACGTCAACTTTGGTACTTGGAGAACACACGCATTGTGTGAATCGCATAAGATGATGAAGATCCCCAGTCCAAGTGAGTCCAGAAGAAATGGCAAGAGGTTCGGTCTCTCGGTGAACCAAGGTGCCACGATCTCTGTCAACCCCTTGACAGCATACTTGATGCTCACACACTACATCAAACTCGAGCCAGGAAAGGACTGGTTCATCCAAAACGGTGGTACGTCTGCTGTGGGTAAGTATGCCACGCAGATCGGCCGCATTTTGGGGATCAACTCGCTCTCGGTCATTCGTGACAGAAAGAACTTGGACGAGGTCAAGGCCGACTTGAAGAACATCAATGGTGCCACACAGGTGATCACGGAGGAAGAGAACAACTCTCGTGAGTTTGGTGCGGAGGTCAAGTCGTGGGTGAAGAACACCGGTGGAGAGGTCAAGTTGGCGCTCAACTGCGTGGGAGGAAAATCATCCACTGGTATTGCCCGTAAGCTTGCACCCAATGGGTTGATGTTGACATACGGAGGTATGTCGTACCAGCCAGTGATCTTGCCCACGTCTTTGCACATCTTTAAGAACGTCACCAGTGCAGGATTTTGGGTCACGGAGCTCTTGAAGTCCAACAAAGATTTGAAGAGACAGACCATGGATCAGATCGTGGAATGGTATGAGGAGGGCAAGTTGATCGATGCCAAGTCCGTCGAGACCCAATTCACTGGCAAGGACTTGGCCCTGCTGTTCGTGGATGCTGTTGCCAACAGCAAAGACGGCAAGCAGTTGGTGACTTTTTGAATAAGAGGAAAGATCAAAGCCCAATGCAGAAAAATGCTCAGAATCCTGGACTGACCGAGACCTGAGAATAAGATTTTTGTATGATTGTATTTAGAGCGGATCAGAATTGCACTGGACTTCCTGCGACTGTGTTAAGGTTTTTGCATAGCCAGATCATTCAAAAATCTTTTGGTTGATGGCTTGGAGTATTGGGTGCAACTAGTGGTAGTGGTCGCGGAAGCGCATCCATTGCTCACCAGATCAAGTGTATAGAACCCCAGAAGTCAAACCAAACCATAAACAAATCGTCATAAAATCATGGTAAATCGTGTAAAGTCGAAATAGGCATTTTTTATTGGATTCATGGAGTTTTGGATTAATGGAGTTTTCGAGTTTTGTAGTTGTTGAAGTTGATATTCAAGTCTGCTGAAATCACCAATGTTCACACTCACTCTCTATTTTTCCTCACAACTGACAATAAGCAATGCAACTAACCCAGTAATACAAGCACCAGATCCAATAAACCTAAAAAAGCAAACAATCAAAAATCCTAATGGTACGGAAAAACAGCAACACTTAAAGTACTTAAAAGGGTTATTCCAGAAAATCCCTATTTTTATTTACTCGGAATAGCACCACAAGCATCTAAGCAGGCCCCGAACATACCCATATTTCATAGTGCGGAAACTCCAGCCAAGGCATTCATGTCATAGATTGGCGCAGTGCATGGCTCGGTAAGATCCGGCGCGGGCCGCCGTCGCACCGCCAATGGCTCACACAGCGGCCGCGTTACGAGCCCTGGGCCACGAACAATGCGTTTCTCAAAGCTCACCGCACTTTAAGTTGGGGTCACCAAGTGAACCATGATCCGTCAAAAAAAGAGGAATTGGACTTATATTAGGATTATGGCCTGGAATAGATTTGGGAGTGCATCTAGATCACGGCTTATTTTTATTTTTATTAAGTTCACGAAGGTTTCCTCGTTTTAATGGAGATCAGTATGTATTGAAGTGGATTGATCTTGGTCTATTATGGGTGCGATTGACGTAAGTGAGGAATACTTGTCTACAACCATTGTGTAGAATGACACACTCACTCATAAAGAGAGTAGACAATTGGACAGACATAGACATAAACAGACATAGATATAGATATAGACAATTGGACAGAAGATATTAGAAATGAGACAAAGACATTAGACAAAGACAAAGACAGAAAAAATAGACAAGCTAGACTTATTTCAGAATTGCACAGGAATCAGGTTCCGTGGTCTCCGCTCCGGTGGATCATGCACGCATGCTCATTCAAAAGGCTGAAGCCGCGCACTGGCCCTTCGTTTTCCCAGTCCCCATTCCATACTTCCACACCCCAGCCTTATATAACCATTAATATGTCCCGGGCCTTGGCTTCTACCCACGTGCTATTAGCTAGTCAACCTGCTCCGGCTACCATCATATACTCACTCAAGTCGGGAAAAATCATCCACATTGCCCACTCGGTTTTGCAGCTCCATGATCCATTACTTCAAAGATTTGATATCCTGCCTGATCACTATAGGGACGTGTCACCGTTGGTGGTTTTGCCCGGCTTGGTGGATGCCCACGTGCACTTGAACGAGCCTGGCAGAACTGAATGGGAAGGTTTTGCTACGGGAACCCAGGCCGCTGCGGCCGGAGGTGTCACCACAGTCATTGATATGCCATTGAATGCCATTCCTCCCACCACCACGGTTCAGAACTTCAACTTGAAAATTGAGGCTGCCCGCGGCCAGACTTGGGTGGACGTCGGTTTCTGGGGTGGAATGGTGCCCACCAATCTTGAAGACTTACTTCCGTTGGTTCGGATGGGTGTAAGAGGGTTCAAGGGTTTTTTAATTGATTCGGGAGTCGACGAGTTTCCCGCCATCAATCCACAATACATCAACAAGGCCATGAAGAAAGTCAAGGGTGAACAGACCGTGTTGATGTTCCATGCTGAGATGCAGCCTCACAAAAACCACAAGGTGCCTGTTCTTGTCCAGGACAATGGCCCCAAGACGCCGAAGTTGGTGCCCAACCACGAGGCCACGCCGTTCTTTGACCTTGAGGATGATATCAATGAAGATGATGAGCTGGCTGAAGATGAAAGCTCCGATAACGATGACTCTTTAATCTTGCGTCAAAACGGTATCAACCCACTTGCACAAGAGATGGAGTCGCTTGACCTCGGCATGTCTGCATCTTTCATCAGGAGAGCTCCGAACAAGGTCGTGAATCTTTTGAACAGGCAAAAGCCCGGCGATTTTGATGTGACGGAGTACCAAGGCAAGGGGAACAACTTCATCAACCAGGATGTCTTGACGGAAAACCAAAGGAAGGCTTTGGCCAAGTCGCCATATTTGCAGGCATCGGAGCCCCAGTTTGGTAAGTTGGCCCGGTTGGCCAACCCTGACCACCAGGAGAAATTGGAATTGAGCAGTTACAAGTCGCCTTTGGCCAAAACGCTTGACTTTGACTCGGAGAAGTTCAAGGAGAACTATGAGGATCCGTTGCAGATGGCTCAGAAGGAGGACTTTGATTTGGTCGGCGTGGACCCCACGTTTTACACCTCATTCTTGGCCTCTAGACCTGACAGCTTCGAGACCACTGCAATTGCAGAGATTGTCAACTGCTCATTAAAAAATCCCCATGTTCCATTGCACATTGTCCACTTGGCCACTCATGAAGCCGTGCCGTTGTTGAGAGCAGCAAAGGCCATGGGCCTTCCCATCAGCGCAGAAACCTGTTTCCACTACTTGTCTCTCACGGCCGAGAAGATCTCCAACTGCCTGACTCACTTCAAGTGTTGTCCTCCAATTAGAACGGACGACAACAGAAAGCTTTTATGGAAAGCTCTTAGAAGTGGTATTATCACAACGGTAGTATCGGACCATTCTCCATGCACACCCGACTTGAAGGGTTTGGAGAAGGGAGATTTCTTCTCAGCATGGGGAGGTATTTCCTCCGTTGGTTTTGGTTTGCCCATTTTATTCACCGAGGGCCAAAAGTTGTCGCCTCCGGTAACCTTTGCCGAGATCTCGCAATGGTGTTCGTGGAACACAGCCAAACAGGTAGGATTATCGCACAAGAAGGGAAAGATTGCCGTCGGCTACGATGCAGACTTGATTGTGTTTGACCCAGAAGCAAGATACATTGTGGAGAACAAAGAGGTTTTCTTCAAGAACAAGTTGACTGCATACGATGGCATGACGTTCCAAGGAAGAGTCATGGAAACCTTGGTGCGTGGACAAGTTGCTTTTGAGTTGAAAGCAGGACACTCTAAGAAGGCCTTGGGAGAGTTGGTTCTCGAGCCAAGGTTTTGATTTTCTTAATGGGTACCGGGCACAGGTGCCTGGAAAATACGACCTTAACGACCTCAATAGAAGGCACTTCATGTAGTGCGCGAATCCACGAAGTTTCAGTCCGCAGCTTCATTTACCTGCTTCAACCACAGCTTCAACCACAGCTTCAACCACAGCTTCAACCACAGCTTCAACCGAAACTAAAACCACAACTAAAACCACATCTTCAATCATCCACCAAGCCCAGTAATACTATATCCAATAATGAGCCAAGATGAGCTAAAAGAGCTTCAGAGCCTCTTCCACGAAGAAGATGCCCAGATCGCCGATAAAAGACTGCAGGCCCTTCGAACCATACGAGAAAACGATATCTCGTCCTTCCCCTCGGATTTGTCCATTCTCTCAGCCTTCGACGATGTGCTCCAGTGCTTTGCTTTGGGAGGCCAGATCAGAAATTTCTATAGGTACGGCACATACACCACCTGTGATTTGGAGCGGGAAAAGCTCTGGTTTGCCTTATTCAACGGCACCTTTTCTGAGGGTTCCAATGATGTGGACAAGTTGGCCGGGAACCCCCGGGAACTCGAAAGAAGAAAGAGGGTGCAGAATTTCTATAAGGAAAGACTTTTTGCATCCAAGCTCAACGGAAGCTCTGAGGATATCTGGGACGAGAGAAAAAAGCTCTTGGTAGCACCATTCAAAGAGTAGCAGTTGAGATAACCAATCAAAGAGTTCATGTATATAAACTTATAACAAATGGAGCCTATGGCCGATGGGTAGCATGAAGAGTTTTGGTAAACCTAACTAATTTATGTAGAGCATCTCAAGCTCGTGCCCCACTCCAGGAAAGGGCCAGTAGAATTAAGAAGTGACAGGGAACAACTCCAAGGGGAATCAAACAGGCGAGTCAGACGGACCACCCTACTATAAAATAATGCAGCCCTTTCTCTCGGGCTCGATGTCGTTGGCTCCTTTAGGCTTGGCGTTGAGAGCACATCTGGCAGCCTCAGAGAAGGCCTCGTTGACACCTCGGTTCTTCTTAGCAGAACACTCCAAGTATCTCAAAGCCCCCACCTTCTTGGCAACGGCTAGACCCTCTTCGTATGGGATAAGCTTCTTGTGGCTGCCGTGAGCATCGGACTGGTTCGAGTATGGATTGAAGGACTCGTCCTCTTGGGCACTGTGAGGGTCTTCCTCCTGGTTCCGCAAGTCACACTTCAACGCCACCAACACAAGCTTGACGCCGTCGCAGTGGTCGGCAATCTCTCCCACCCATTTGGACTGCACGTTCTCCAACGAGTCCACAGAATCAATCGAAAAACACAACATTATGCAATGGGTATCGGAATAAGATAACGCTCTCAACCGGTCGAACTCTTCTTGACCAGCAGTGTCCCACAATGATAGTTGCACGGACTGGCCGTCGATGAAGATGTCATGCACATAGTTTTCAAACACCGTGGGCTCGTACACCTGGGGGAAGTAACCTCTAGTGAACACATTAAGAAGTGATGTTTTACCACAGGCACCATCGCCAAGGATCACGATTTTCCGTTGGACTGGACATTAGTATATACAGATACAAGGGCTTTGCTTGATACGTACTGGTCTTGCTTCCACCACCACAAAGAGGCATTTTATGAGATCACTGTGGTTCGTTACGAGGAGGCCACTGCACCGTCTATTGACACTCACTGTTTATGCAAGGTCGTGCGCGACCCACATAGCTCCGCCTAACATTCCACAATGTGTTCTAAAAAAAAGACGAAGCTCGAGGATTTGCGTGTTTTCTTGAAAATCTCAAATAAAAACACAACGGCGATCTACACAACCTCTTTAGGATCCCTTCTGCCCCTTTTGGATGTGCTCTTCGCAAGTCCGGAGCGTGTCACGTGACTTCTCAGCCATTGAGAAAAAAAGCATCGCCTAGCCTTCTCTCTACAGCGCCTTGACTTCTACCTACACCCCACATGTCAACTCAGTCGGTTATAGCTAAGTTCGACCCCACCAATACCCACTTGGCGCTGGTAGTCCAATCTTTGGACAGTCACCAGGTGAAAGTCCAGGCCGTGGTGGCTGCTCAGGACCTGTTGAACACGCTCTTCTCTCTAAGCAAGGGCACCAAATTGTCTGTTTTGGAGTGGATTTCCCCCAAGGAGGTGGCGTTGTGCTTGACCAATGGCTCTACGCAGATATACTCTCCTGCCTCCAATAGTATAGTGGGAGAACTCGAGAGTTCCACGAACCTTACCATCACAGACTTCCACTACTCCAAGATCACCAGGACTGCATGGTCCGCAGATATCGGAGGCAATTTGTGTGAATGGGATCTTCTGACCCGTTTGCTTGTACAGAAGTTTGCTTTGACCGATATGCTCGATGTCACAGAACTGATTTCCAGAATCTCGTCTGTCATGTACCAAGATGAGCCTCATCTTCTTATAGGCACGCAGAATGTATACTTGGTGGATGTGCTTGGCAAGAAGATAGTGAAGAGTTTTCCTGCTCACATTCAACCGTTGGTGCTGATTGTGCCTGTTCCCGAAGAACCAGATTTATTCTTGACTGCTGCAGAGGGAGACCGTTTTGCCAATATCTACTCCATCTCTCGTAATGCTGCACGGTCTGTTTTGGTGGCCCAATCTGCAATCACTCAAATCGACTTGGGTGTATCTGGAGACATGTCTATGGCTGCCGTTATCACGGAGAACGGGCTTCTTGAGCTCTTTAAAGACCCATTGAAGATGGAACCGCAAGCACAAGAGTCTTCCAAGAAGAGGAGGAAGCAGCTTGCCTCGTCAGTCAAGTCTCGCCATTCCGATGCCACTCTTAAATACTCCAGACCTGCAGACGAAATCAGAAACCCCGACGATGAGCTCTTGCCTATCAACTGCTTGTCTGTCAGTGAGAGTGTATTGCATACTACATGGACCGTGAATGCATCGCTCTCGCAATTCGATGCTATTCCTTGGCACACCGAGACTGGATTCGCTTTTTCTGGATCTCAAGTGATCACAAAAGCCAAGGCTGAGTTCAAGCCTGTGGACCTGTACGCTACGGGCAATGATGTGGCTGCACCCAAATTATACACGGAGAACACCACGGTGGTGACCGAAGGTAATGCATTCCAAAACGACCTTGAGTACGATGAAGATGATGACGACGAAGATACTTTGGCCGAAAAGCTAGAAAAACTCAGCGGCGGAGCCCGGAAGAACCTTGAGGCCGAGCGCAAAAAACTTCAGAAACATACTGCGGGCACGCTAACGGTGGTGCTCTCGCAGGCTTTAAGAAATAACGATCATTCCCTCTTGGAGACCGTCTTGGCCAATAAGAACCCCAGTGTGGTGCAAAACACCGTGTCGAGGTTAGACTCTTCTTTGGCCGTGGTTCTTTTAGATAGATTGGGTGAGCGCATTTCGCTCCATCAACAGAGATCCGACCAGTTGAACTTCTGGCTCAAGTGGATTATCATCATACACGGCGGAATGATCTCGTCGATTCCAAACTTGAGCAACAAATTGGCCAACTTGCATGCGATCTTAACCAAGAAGGCATCCACCTTGCCTCGTCTTTTAGAGTTGCAAGGAAGATTGGACATGATTGAACAGCAAAACGGGTTGAAGAAGGATATTTTGAGGTCGTCGGCTTCTCAAATGCACAACGAGGACGGCGAGTCTGATGTGGAGTATGTTGAGGAGATTGACGATGCAGTCGAACAAGGCATAATCGGGAGCGAGGACGACCTCGACGACGAGGACATGGACTTGGACGGCAAGGACGATTACGAGGAGGAAGAGGACGATGACATGGTGGATGCCGTCGCTAATGACGAAGACGGCTTAAGTGACGTCGAGACTGCCGTGCAGCATAACGATGTGTTTGACGAGGAAGAGTAGTACCATTGCATATAGACCAAAAGTTACAGACATTGATGTAGTTTAGCGAGTTAGAGATTGGAAATTATGAAATAAACTAATAGACCAGAAATTAAATAATTAAACAGAAATTAAGGTACAAATATTTGATCAGAAATTAAGAGCGGTGATACTTGGTAATATTGTAGATACTAGATCACTATAATACCTGCATCTGCGGTGCGCTCTTCATCACTACTCCAATGCTCTCTTTCTCCTGGAGATATGTCTACCTCGGTACATTCGCCCTAAGGTTCATCCTAGCCTTGTCCGAGTCGTACATTCACCCAGATGAGCATTTCCAGAGCTTTGAGGTTTTGGCCCAGCGACTTCTCGCCTACCACACCAATCCTCCATGGGAGTTTGAGCCATCCTTCCCTGCTCGCAGTCTAGCCCCATTGTACTTGGTGTACTATGCTCCTCTCCAGGTTTTTTCGTGGTTGGGCTTTTCGCCGTTGCAGATCTGGTTTCTGGTGAGGTTGCTTTTCATGCTTATTTCGTGGGTGGCTACGGATTGGTGTCTTTACCAGATCCTTCCGTCGAAGCAGGAGAGGATCAAGGCCATTTTCTTTGTGCTGACGTCTTTTGTGTCGCTTGTGTACCAGTCACATACTTTTTCCAACTCGGTGGAAACGGTTTTGGTGCTAGTCACCACGTGGATGATCAATGAGTTGCGCTTTCTTAGGGCCACGGAAACCAAGGACGTGCAATACTCCCACGGGGACATTGTTAAGTACTCTGCGGTGATTGGGGGCTGCTTTGCTCTAGGAATATTCAACCGGATAACGTTTCCGGCTTTTTTCATTATCCCCAGCTTTTACTATCTCAAGTGCTGCTGGAGATGGCAGTATATACCATTTGTTTCTTTGGTGACATTTGCAATGTTTTCTGCGTTGTTTATTGTCATCGACACTGCAGGCTTTTCTGGTACTTCAATTGAGGAAATAGCGAAAAACCCTTGGGACTGGTCCCAGTACATTGTGACTCCGCTAAATAGCTTGGTCTACAATACTCAACACCTGAACTTGGCACTCCATGGAATCCACCCTTTCTACACCCACATCTTGGTGAACCTTCCACAGATCATGGGCCCGGGACTCATTTTCCTCTTGCCCAATTTCCGCAATTGCTACTGGAAAACGACTCCTTTCATGACTGCAATGAGTGGTCTCTTGTTCTTGTCGGTTGTTCCACACCAGGAATTGCGCTTTCTCATTCCTGTGGTGCCTCTTCTCTGCTCTTGTTTTGATGTGGCTGCTTTCAAGAGTGTTTCTGAGTCTAGACCCTGGCTTTCGTCTTTATTAATGGTATCGTGGTTATCGTTCAATGCAGTCATGTCCTTTATTATGGGAGTCATGCATCAAGGTGGAGTTGTTCCGGCACTCTCTCAAATCCACGATCAATTTTCACTTGAGAACTCTTCGAGTGCTTACATTTGGTGGAGAACTTATACTCCCCCAACATGGATGGTGGGTGATATCCCCGGGCTCCAAACCATATCTTTGAGCAACGAGAAAACTGATGTTCAGGTGGACGAAAAGGCCAATTTGGTGATTGTTGATGCTCAAGGAATCGATTTTGGCTTTCTCGAAGAGGTGGTGTCCTCTTGCAAACGTCACGTGAATGCTGTATACATTGTTATTCCAATTGCATCATTTCATTCCTTTAATGAGACTCTGTTCAATCTAACATGGTCACATACTTTCCATCTCGACTTGGACCACTTGGACTTCTCTGACAAAAGAAGTCTACAGCCTGGGATCGGGATATACCATCTTCTATAGATAAATACTAGATACTACTTATAGAAGTCAAATTTGTCATGCTCTGTGCCCGTCTTCACTTGCGAGGCGTAAGCCTCCTCCAAGTCACTTTGCAAGATCATGTACCTGTTCTTTCTCACTGCACGCAAACCAGCCTCTTGCATGATGGCAGCAATCACAGCACCCGAAAGAGGGTCGTTACGCACGATCAAAGAGTCCAAGTCCACCTCAGGGGCCAACGACATCTTGGAGGCCACTGTAGAGAAAATCAACCGCCGTTCTCTTCTGTCCTTTAGAGATGGGAACTCGATCTTTCTGTCTAATCTTCCGGGTCTCAATAAGGCAGGATCCAAGGTGTCTGCTCTGTTGGTGGCCATGATGACTTTCACATTGGAAGTCTGGTCAAAACCATCCATCTGGTTCAACAACTCTAAAAGAATTCTCTGCACTTCACGATCGGCACCAGTTTGGGCGTCGAATCTCTTTGTAGCAATGGCATCGATTTCATCGATGAAAATGATGGCCGGTGAGTTTTCCCTGGCAAGTCTAAACACGTCTCTTACCATTCTTGGACCTTCACCAAGGTATTTCTGAACAAACTCCGAACCGTTTATACGAATGAACGAAGCGGTGGTTGAGTTGGCCACGGCTTTGACCAACATGGTTTTACCCGTTCCCGGGGGTCCATAGAGCAAGACACCACGAGGAGGATCTATACCAATTTGCGAGTACAAGTCACCTTGCGTCAAAGGAAGTTCCACTGCCTCACGGATCTCTTGTTTTTGCATGTCTAAACCACCCACATCAGCATAGGTGACATCAGGCTTTTGGTTATCACCAACAATAGATATGGAGGAGTCAGCCTCAGGAGGCAAAATGTCCACAAGAGCATTAGAATGACGATGCAAAGCAACCGAGGAAGAAGGCTTTAATAGTTCCCGGTCCAAGGTAGATAAGATTCTCACGGCATAGTTAGAGCCGGTGGTACTGGAGACTATGCCGGTGTTTTCATCAATTGGCTCCAAGAACTGACCAATAACAAGCGGAACGGATCTGATTCTCTTGACCTCCTCCTGTGCACGCACCAACTCCCTCTTCAAGTGGCGTTGCTCGTCTTTAATGTAATCCTCCTGTAACCTCAATAAGTCCAACTCCTTTTCCAATTTCTTCAACTTCAAGTAGATCCCGTTTTCGTCTTGCGACTTTGCCAAGGCGCCAACATGCGCCGGTGGGGCTTCCACGATTCCTTCCATGGTGGGTATGGTTGATGTTATAGTTTGTGTGAGGCAAGCACACCTGGCTCTGAGAGTGAGATTAGGTGTGGCAAGATTTTGAGGTGCGCACGCCTGGAAATACCGTTTTGGATTCGGAAAAAGTGGTCAATATGAGTCAAAAAAAAAATCCTTGAGTGGAAATAAAGAGGAAGAAGAAGCAAATTGTGTAGGGGGTTTCTTTTTTTTTTTCGAATGATTTGAGTGAATCATGTGGCTTTCTACTGTCTGTTTTGCAGTCTATGGTGCGCTCTCAGGACCCAGATCTGAGACATTAAAGTAGAGAAGGAGATCAAGAGTAGAAATAGCACATAATAACAAAAAAGTAAAGAATTTGAGAGATTGAAAGGAATAAAAAAAAATAAACATAAAAACAAGTGTCTTAAATGAATGTACGGGTTTATGTAAGGAAAAATGTAGTTTGGAAGAGGAATGTGTCAATATATGGGTGGGTTCCAGTCATAGGCTGAATCTATGGAGATGTATTGGACTATATAGAGCCAGACCCAAGTAAAGTGTCATGTCAGATATGTTTGCTGGTTTGGCTGCGACATGACAGGGCTCGTGACAGAAACGGCTATAGCGGGCAAACAAAAGGTTAGAAGAAACCATTGTCCCCCGGAAGGTATGCAGGACACATGTCATTCATTATTTTTCCAAACCACCAAATCTAAGAAACCCAATCCCCCAGTTGGGCTGTTTTCAAAGCCATGTGTCATCTTATCAGATCCCGCGGCGTGCACACACTTGCTTTGAGATTCGGCAGTCCGGCATCGTTGCTTCACGCACCCAATTGGGAATATCTCCTTAGCCATCGGCGCCATATTATCTCCACCACCATTTATTTCTGACGTTCGGCTTCCATGCTCTTAATATACAAGGTTCTCCTTACGATCCTGGTAGGCTATCTCTGCCTACTATTTGCGGTTAACCTTATACCGCACATCCGAGTGAAGTCCATCCGATGGAGGGCTTTACATGGAGTGGAGATTTCGACGCCCAATGTCACCATCAAAATTGGCAAAATCACGCTACGCCTTAATTCCTCATGGTCTAGGTGGTCTTCCAAGAGCCCCTTCAAAATGATCACCCTTGCCTTCCAGGATACGGTGATTGTGGAGCGAGATGTGGAGAAAGACCTAGAGAAGGCCAAGTACCCTCTGAAGAGCTCTCATTTGCCACTGGTTCTTGAGGACTCCGTGGCCTTTGTGCTTCCGAAATGGTTGTACCTGCTTCTAGTCAACCATAGTTGGCTCAATGACTTGACGCTCCAGTTCTTCCACTTCTCCATCTTCCACCATGTCATGCATAAAGACGTCTCCTTCCATTTTGCATACCTCAAGCTAGAATGCACTTATAAGGAAAACAAGGCTCATTTTGGTGCCACTGTGCTTGATTGTTTCATTAAGGATAAATCCCGCAACTGTTCTATTTCCAGTCTCCGGCTTTTCCATAATTTGGAGTTGTCTATGACGTGCTCGGCCGATTTCTCGTGCCCCAAGGAAAACCGCCATCGGATTGTTGCCAATTTTGCAAGCTTTGACTTCTCCTTAATCTTTGGCGAATTCCATCTCCAGAAGCTTTCTTTAATACTTGAAAAGACTAGGGCTCGAAATAAAAAGGACGGCTCTCAGCCCAACGAGTGGCATTTGAATTTGCGCAAGCTTTTCCAAAAATCAAACTTGATCAACTCTATTCAGATTAAATTTGATCAGAGCATTATCGAATTTAAGGAACTCAAGATCGTGGCTTCAAGCTACTCGGTTGCGTTCAACCGTGACCAGGCCTTCAAGCAAAAAACCCTTGGGAAGATTTCCTCCAACATCACCTCCGCCAAATTGTACCACCTTGATCTGACGTGTCTCGAGCTCCCGTCTTTGACATACATTTTGGATCTTGACTGGACCGACTTTGTGCGTGCCTCCAAGCTGGATTCTCCTGATGACTTCCAAGTGCATATATCAACTACACTCAGCATGACTAATCCAGCCTTCAATGTGTTCTTCGACCAATTTTCTTTCTTTTTCGATGTTGGTGAGGAGCACAGCAAGAACGGATGTAAGCTAACCGGCAAAGGAAGCAGTGACCAGAAAGGCCAAGAAGACTTTATCAAACGAATGGCTCAGAGATTCAAGCGGATTGGACAGCTTCTGATCAAAGTTGTCATTGTGGATCTCAAGGGATCATTGCACATGCCCAGCGAGGAGAATGCCCAGTTTCACAGAACCTCAATGAGCAATATCATCACCAATACAGGATCGCAAGCTTTGGTTTTCAAGTCCTCCAGCAAAAATATCGGTAATTTGTTGAATGAGAAGGAGCTGAATGGTCTGTCTTCTATTAAAAGTTTTGTCAAACTCCGAAACCTATATGCCGAGGTTGAGGAGAATAAGATCTTTCTTTCCGGGCTTAACTCTTTAATAGGCTATAGTCTTGAAGATCGCAAAATAGCTTTGAGAGTCTCATGCAAAAGTTTCCAGCTCAAATCGGTCAACACTATGATCTTCCATGTTTTGAGACGGATTCAAGACGAAAGAATCAAGAGATCCAATTATGCCTGTGCACAAATGAGCCAGAATCCCACTTATTCAAGGAAATCCTCATGTGTGTCTTCTGCTGCTGAGATCGAAACCGTGCTCATGGACATTTTCGATATACTTCCTCCTATTGTTCATTCCATCAAGTTGCGTGCCAACCTTATCCTGACATACATTATATGCAATGATTCGCTTCCATCGCATATTATCCATGACGACAAAATCAACCAAGATGTCGACTTGGGCACTTTTAAAAGAGGTGTTTCGTTTTCTGCCACTGACTTGAAAGTCAAGTACTTGAGGAAAGAAGAGGTTTTCGAAGCTCTTTTGAAGCAGTTTCAAGCTAACACTTTAAGTGATTATTCCCGGGAATACGTCGATGACTTTGACAAGGTGAACACTAATGGATCGGCAGAAGCAGAGGTTGAGGATACTTTTAGTATTGAGTCGGGAATGAGTGGATTCTCGTCCATTGATTCTGAAGATGATGTGAAAACAGTGAAACGAGTGCTTTTAATTGAAGATATTCAATTACTGAACCCGAAAAAAGACCATAGAAAGTTGGTGTTGACCATTCCTGAAATTCACGGAAGAGTCGACTCGTTCTTGATTTGGTGTGTGATGTATGCCCGATTTTTGGTCAAAATGATCGCACCAAAGATCGAAAAGACATACTCAAAAGAGCAGAAAAAACAACTTAAGGGCCATGATAAGAAGTTGAATTTCGATGTGGTTATTGGTTCTTGTACTACAGTCGCAAGGTTGGCTCACAATGTGGATATTATGCTTGAAATTGACTCTTTGCAATTGAGAGACGTTTTAATCCAACCTCACTGCCAACTCGGCTATCTTCGTCTATATGTTGTCCATCCAACCACCAAGTTCTGGGCCCGCATGGTTTCTATCAAAGACACTGACATAGACCTCGACAGTGTGACGAGAACCTCCATTTCCTTGGACACTCGTGCCATCAGATTGAACATTCCCTTTCAATATCTTGTCTACACTGTCATTGATAATATCATCACAACGGTCAAGGCAGCCCACCAAATCCACCAAAACTTCGAAAACTTATCGAAGGGCATCAATGATTTTTCTAGAATCGAACCTTCAGTAAAGGAAGCCATCAAAATGCCTAGCATCCGGTGGAAGGCCAAAACATTTGGCCTCACTCTTGAAAGTGATCCTTTTGAAACGGAGTTATCCTTTATTTATGAGTTTGGGCTGATTGAAAATGTGGAGCGAAGGCGAAAGATGGCCGTTTTCGAAAAGAAAGCACGTTCAATCAGGGCTAAAGCCAAAGATTCATTGACGGAAGCCCATGTTGAGACAAAGAGGTTTTTGGCTAACCCCAATAGCAGACACCGGCTGAATTTGATCAATAAGGTCTTCTTTGGCAATACGAAGATCTCAGACTCGGACTCTACAGATTCCAGATCTTTCAAAAGAGGAGACTTTTTACGGTGTGAATCGAGAAAGAGGTCCAATACCAAAGATTCTAGAACTAACGCAAACGAAACGAAATCAAGCACTAAGGAATCAAACTCTACTAAGGGCTCCAGAACAAGTGTAAAAGAGCCCAAGTCTGGCTCCAGAGAGAGTGAAAAAGATTCTAAATCGGGCACTAAGGGTTCTCAAACCAGCTCGAAGGAGTCTAAGAAAGGCTTCAAGAATGCCTTCTCCAGCAAGAGCGGAAACAGCCAAGAAGCTCATGAATCTTTTGAAGAGATCTCCGAGGAGGACAAAGAGTTCCTCCTTGATAATGCCGAGGCTCTCATTGCCGAGGCATACGATTTGCTCATGGAGGATTTCTCCATGTCGTGGGTGAACAAATACAAAGCATTCAAGCAGTCGAAATTTAAATCGTGGGATCTGAAAATGCACCGAGTCTGGGGCCAAGATAAAGTCAGTGATTTGATCAAGTCCCAGTTCAATGTCCAAGACTACTCACCAGGTCCACCCCAATTCCACAGTGCTTTCAAGGACTTTGATCTCCATGTCGAAGATCCTGAATTGCCAGATATTCATCAATTTTTACATGAATACGGAAAAGGCCAGCCTTGTCTCAACTACTCCATCTTAATTCCGCTTAAAATCCACTTAAACTCTTCCCATGTTTACATGAGCCCTAGGGACTACGCTTTACCATTGCTTCACTTCCCTGAGAGCTCGGATCCAAATGTTCCGGCCATGCGTTTCAAAGGAACCATTGTCATCAATGAGAAATTGGTGTCTATTAAAGAGGAGCTCCGGCAAATCTTTGTTCCCATTTCCCCTGCTGTTACCGAGGAAGATGACGATGACAACTTTTATTCGCTTACAGTCATCCGTACACTCACACCTGTGAAAACCATGTTTGATGTGGCTTTCGAGTTGAACTCCGACCAGTCGTGTATGATCAGCTGGTGCAAAGCCTACCAACCAGCATTGCTGAGTGTTTCCATGGCATTCCAGAATTTCACCAAACCTGAAATCGACGATAGTCCTCTTGGCTGGTGGGACAAGATGGCGCTCAATGCACACGGAAAGGCCAGTTTCGACATTCGGAACGATTTGTGTCTTCATATCAAAAGCGCATTATCACCATATCTGTTAGTGGGCAAGAGCTCCGGGCTTGTGTTTTGCTGGAAGGATAATGTGAAATTGCGCATCAATGAGAATGGAAAACACGACGAACTCTTTACTGTCACCAGTGACGATTTTATACTTGCCATTCCTGACTATGCAAACATTGAGGGTAAAGCTTGGAGCCCAATGAGCAATGAATATGAAGACGATTCGGATGCAGGAAAGTTCCAAAAGCGGATCATGAAGCTTACGTCTGATGAAGGAGTCAAGTGGAGTCTCGGGTTTTTATTTGAGAGGAACGCCGACAAAAATGCTCTGGAGTTGAGTTCTTCGATGAAGAGAACACACCATTTCAAACCCCATTATGATGTGGTTGTTACTGGTCCTCAATACGACTATCATCCAGACTCGTACGAGGAATTCAGATCGGACTACTTGCATCTTGCTATTTCCGTCAAGTCAACGTCCAGCAAAGGCAATTCTCACAACTACGCCTATCTCACGCCTTTGACCATAGAGTACTTCAAGGTTTGGTGGCATACTTTGAACAACAACACCTCACTTCCCATCAGAGAAGGTAAGCTATTTGCCTTGCTGGCTTTCAAAGATTCTTCAGTGAAATTCGGCACACATCTCTTCACTTTGAAGTACCAGTTGATCATCGAGCCCTTGAATATCTCTTATATGGTATTTACCAGTGGAAACAGCAGCGTGAACCACAATGTGCTTTCATATGGTATTAAGGGTAGAGTCAAGTCTTGCTGCATCGATCTTCACCAAAGAAGAGAATTTGTCAGATACATTAATGAGAAATTGGGCATTGACCGGAAGTTCCGCAAGCTCAAGTTGAACTTAGGAGAAGTCGAGGTTTCCGATGCAGACATCAGGTTGTTATATGCTCGTTTCAACGATATTGCTATGGAGGGAAAGCTCTTATCGTACTATACCGGGGAGGTACAGAACGAGCTCAATTTGGAGGATTTTGAAAACGAAATCAAAGAGCAGAACTTCAAAAACAGACAAGTCAAGAATCGTCTCAGGGGAGATTTTGACAGTATGTGGATAGACTACGATGACTTCATTGAGTTGGAAGAAGACGAGGTGCTTTTCCCAGATACAAATGTCAAGGTGGCACCATTTTTCTTCACGCCCAAGTTCACGTTCTTCCGTGAATTCACCCTTGAAGTTCCAGAAGGAAAGTACCCTTTCGGTCACGAGCCTTCACATAATTGTCTCATTGGGGTGAACTCGCCCAAGGTGATTCAGGCACAACTTATTGAGGCCAGAATGACAGAGGTGAAGAACCAGGTGCGCAAAGATGAGCGCAAGCTCAAAGGAGACGTTAGTTCTCATACCCAGAAAGCTCTCCACAAAGAGATCGACCAAGGAAATGATAAAATCACTCGTCTCCAGAGGATCCTTGATGGTGTGACATCTTTCTCAAGCGATGTAAGTGCTGTTGTTTCTACTCCTAGTAGCAACGGCACTTCTTCTTCTTCCTCTGACGAGTCAGCACCATTACGTCAGGTTGTTTCGAGGGCCACATCCACATATCTGGCAATCAAATCAATTGACCAGGCAAACGAGGTCGTCAATGCGAACAGTTCACTCAGTGACTACCATAACCGTTACTTGATCCATAATCTCAAGATGTTATGGAACAACGATGTGAGCGAAATCTTCTCGCCTTTCCTCTCGGTAATTGGCAAAAAACGGACTGAACGACTCGCTATGTCTACGAAAGCATTGGAGTTGATGGAGAAGATCTTGAAGAATGCGAAGGACGAAAATCATGTCAACTTAGAGGATCCCAAAAACATTCCTGAAGCTAATCTGTTCTCAGGAGAAGACGTGGTTGAAGCGTTCGAAGAGTACTTGGGCCGTCTTGAGTTTGATAATAGTGAGATTGAGTACGGGAGTCTTGTGAAGTTCATTCGGCCCCAAGTGGCATTCCTGAGTAACTCTGACCCAGAATCTTCGATCATCTTAACATCACTGGATATTGAGCTCAGGATATTGGATGAAAATATTGCTGGCACTAATGACATCATCAGCAAAGATGAGCAAGAGGTGTCTCTTATAGAAACAAGATATGGAGTCTTGTTCCGGGAGTCCAGTGCCTTTGCATTCCACAAGAGCGATTTCCCTGACGTCTCTACCAACCACTATGGTATTGATCAGAGCAAGTACGCATGGCCACACTGGATAGACGTGGAGTATTCAGACAACAACTGCTGTGTGTTCCAGAAAAACCTCGTGATCGAGAGGACCACTATGGCCTTGTCTCTCAAGAAGCCAAACATGCTTTCGATCGAATCTTCAATGAAGCAGCCGAACAAGAGTGAGTTCGTGGTTTATCTCAAGAAACTCGTGGTGAATGCCACCTCAAGCCAGTATTCTGCAATCTACTTTATTTTGACTGACTTGTTTTCTCGGGACGACAAGAATAGTTTGAGGCGAAGACTTGAGCAGGTTTCTTCAGTGTCAGAAGCCTCAGATTTCACCGAGCTCGCTGACAAGGTAAAGATGCTCCAGAGCAATATCAGGGTGTACCGGTATTTGCTTCTAAAGATATCGGAGAAAAACGTGAGTCTTACCCCAGAGCACCAGAGGCACAGGTCTTCCATGCGTCTTGAGTTGTGCCGAATGAAAATTGAGCTCATGATTATCATAAAGGGCCTTGAGCTTGTGAGCAGCCGGAATCATATCGGATCCAAAGAAAGAACTCGCAACTGGATCGTAAATGCCGACCAAATCATCTTGCATTTGCTTGAAGACTCAAGAGAACCATTGGCCGATTTTGCCTTGGCAAACTGCAAGTTCAATCGGAGCGAGGATGCAAATGGGTCCAACTCCAACCTCATTGATGTCAAAATGATACAGGGATTCAATCTTCTGAAGACTGCGTCTTACCCTGAGCTTTTACGCCCATTCTTTGAGGTCAATGAGCTGCCCAAGACTGCTGGGGCATGTGATTCGACCAAGTCAATGATCAACATGCACTGGGAGATGTTGAATCCTGTGGGAGGTATTCGGGTGATGAAGAATGCCGAGCTCAACGTGCAGCCCATTAACGTGCAGTTGGATTACGATACTGCCACCAAGTTGTTCAACTACTTGTTCCCTAAATCAGACGTTAGCAATGAAAGCTTTGTTGCCGAACGCGAGGAGAGTCCTAGCTCGGGTGATGATTTTACTGATGGTCTTGATAGTCTTGATAGCCCTGGGTCGCCACAATCTTCCAACACCTTCAAAAAAATATTCCAGCGGTCCAAGTTCCGCAACACAGACCATAGCTCTTTGTTCAGCAGTAGCTTGAACAAGGACTCTTCTGGAGCCGAGGATACGTCAGTGGCATCCACGGAAAGCTCAGCAGCACACGAGCGGAGAACACCTGAAAGGTTGGGCAAACGCAAGAACTTGCCAAAGAAAATCTTACAGGATGAAATCTCGCAGATCATCGATCGGTCGTCTCATTACTTTGTGGTGGGCGACTTCAAGGTGAACGAGATGAAGCTCCGGATCAGTTTCCAGGCACCAAAGCATTTGAACATCATTGATGTGCACAACCTCGTGTTTTCCATTCCCGTGATCCACTACAAGGACAAGACCTGGACCACCAATGACTTTGTTCTACAGCTCCGAAAGGATATCATCAAGGTGTTCTTGGCCAACAGTGGAAAAATCATCGGAAACAAGTTTAAGTTGCGCAAGAGAAAACACACCCCAACTCCTCTCAAGCAGATCTCCGACTACTCACATTTCATGACGCTCGATGACTTGGAGGAGGAGGGCCGGGCTCGAGATGAAATCAAGGGCTTTGAATGCGATAGCGAGCCATCTCCAGTGGAGCCCAAAGAGACCAAGACTTTGAACAAGCACAACAGCAGAAGCCAAATCGCTTACAAGAAAAGCCCTGACTACGAGCAGATATTCTCCGAGGATGACGAGTAAGCCTTACTGTCATAAAGAAAAGACATTCAAGTATTTAGTCATATAGATCTAAGGTTCCATTATAGTCCTAGTAGTCCTAATGATTCTCGTGATCCTAATACTTCTAGCTATTCAAGTGGCTCTAGTGGCTCTAGTGGCTGTTGTTAGTTTATTTCAGTTGATTAGTTAACTAGGTCAGTTCTCGTTATAGGCTGAGCATCCTGGGTTGCAACCATAATATACTCCAAACATTTGCAGTTTAGCCGGAACTTGACAGAACAGCCAAAAATCAAACTGGACGAAATTTTGAAAACTCGAAAGCTCATAACCGCAAAAAAAAGTATTATTCTTTTAAACCCCCACCCTGTTCTAAAAAAATGTTGATACGGTGCGCCAAATCGGTTCCGTGTGGTGGCCAAGACAAGGTGCTGCAGATACGTAGTTCCAGCTACGCACACTTAGGATCCGCATCTACTACCACCTGGCACCAAAACCACCCTCGATGTCGTTTTTCGAGAGCCTCAAGGAAAAGGCCTTCAATTCCATAAACCAAGTGATTGAGCGCAATCGAAATCCGGCCTTGAGCAAGGATGAGCAGTTTTGCAAGGACCATAACCTCCCATATGGTGAAACGCTCATTAACGAGTCCCCCGTGGAAGTGTCCTACCAATTTGCCAACGACAAAACCCGCCTGCACTTGAAGAGTTATCCCCAGGGCAAGATCTACTTGACCAGCCATTTCTTGGTGTTCAAGGATTTGTATGATGGCCGCAATTGTTCTTTCGTTATCCATCTTTCTACCATTAAGAAGGTGGAACGGCTTCCTGCCAGCTCGTTTGGGTTTGCATTGGGGATCATGACTCACTCCAAGATGCAGCTTAAGCTCTACTTGGTGGGACTCCGCTCGGAGTGTGAGTTGTTTTCGTCCCAATTGAAGTCTGCGTTAAAGGCCAATCTCCCCAATGTTAAGCATCTACAGCCTTTTATACAGACCTGCTATTCCGAGTACCTTTTATCAAAGAACAACATGTCCGATGAGAAAATTGATACAATCCCTCCTGGTGGCTTAGGCGTGGACTTTAGGTACCCGGGTAACCCGAAGGAGTCCAGAGACCGGTCCAAAATGAAGTTATGGTACGATCTCTTCTGCTCTGACGGAAGAAACCTTGCTCTTGTACGGACCCCGGTTTTCTATAAATTGATAAGGGTTGGCTTGCCCAATCGGCTCAGAGGTGAGATCTGGGAGGTGTGCTGTGGGTCCATGTACCTTCGGCTTAATAACCCTGACCTCTATGAAAAGACTTTAAAGGAGAATGAAGGCAAACACTCGCTTGCAATTGAGGAAATCAACAAGGACTTGAACCGCTCGTTGCCCGAGTATGCTGCGTACCAAGACCCCAGAGGAATCGAACGCTTGAGGCGAGTCTTGGTGGCTTATTCCTGGAAAAACCCCGAAATCGGCTATTGCCAGGCTATGAACATTGTGACTGCAGCATTACTCATCTACCAGTCTGAAGAGCAGGCTTTTTGGACCTTGGAGTTGTTATGTGAAAGGATTGTTCCTGGCTACTACTCCAAAACCATGTACGGCACCCTTCTTGACCAGAGAGTCTTTGAGTCTCTTGTCGAGCAAACTATGCCATTGTTATGGAATCACATCAACAAATGTGACATACAGCTCTCGGTGATCTCTTTGCCTTGGTTCTTATGCTTATATCTCACCTCCATGCCATTGGTATTTGCATTCAGAATCTTGGACGTGTTCTTCTTGCAGGGGCCAAAAACCTTGTTTCAGCTTGCTCTTGCTATACTCAAATTGAATGGGGAGGAGCTATTGCGTGCAGAAGACGATGGCACTTTTTTCTCCATTTTGAAGGATTTCTTTAACAGTCTAGACCAGCCTGCACATCCGAACGCCTCCAATCCCAAATATGCAGCAGTGACCAAGTTCCAAGAACTTCTCGTGACAGCATTTAAAGAGTTTGAGGGAATTAATGATACCGTGGTGCAGAAGCATCGGGCCAAGCACAGAAACACAATCTTCCAGAATATCTCATCTTTCGTTAAACGAACCGAAATTAGAAACCTCCCCAAGACTCCCAACTTCTCTGCAGAAGAGATCAGCATGCTCTACGACCGATTCTATTCGATTGTCCAGTCTCAAATCACCGTTGACGAGGGTTCCAGCGTCATGGAGTTCACCGCATTCAAAATATTCATGAGCCAGATCTGTGACTTTATCGAGGAGCACCCTAGCGCAGAAAATGCACCTAAACAAGACAAGTTCCTCAAGAGATTATTTATCAAATGGGATAGCAAGAAAGAGGGTGAAGTATCGCTTAGAGATATTTGCGTGGGTCTACACAAGCTCATGGAACCGGATCTCCTCACCTCGATATCCAACTTTTTCGATCTTTACAGTTTTGAGGACAAGGTCGACCGAGAAGGTATCTTGTCGATCTCTGAGGACTTGTTGTTCATCTCGAATCCTTGGAGAGAAGGCATCTTGCTCGATTCTCTCACTGCAACAGCAATCGAAAACGCCCTTGCCGATAAGATATATCAACAAAAACAAGAAAGCGGTTTAGACGAAAACAACATCCCCATCCCTGCCACTATGGATATAGACCGGGCCAAGTTCGAGAGCGACCAGCTCGCCAGATACTTGGCTGCAGCCAGCAGCTTCATCCAACGGGCATTTGAATATGCACAGCCCGAGACCGAGGAGCCTTTAATCAAAGAACTTGCCACAGACAACAGGGTCGCCCACAATGCTGCGTTGAACCCAAACACTCCCGTGTACTTGAACCTTCCAACGTTCCGAATGGTGATCCTCGCCGATGAAACATACGAGCTTCTCTTCAGCACCACACTCAGATCCGCAGTGCACATTGACAAGAGCTTGGACTCCAAGTTCGACACCATGCGCAATTTGCGTGATATGTTCGATGGCCTCTTTGCAGACGGACGGGAAGTGGCCAAGAAGGTACGTCGCAGAATGGACTCTGCTGCTCAATCCACCGCACCTCCTGACAACTCATCCATGAAGTCCAAGAGCTCTAAGGACCACGAGGACGAAGAAGAGGCTGACGACGATTTTGCAGCCATAGAGATTGACGACAAGGACAAGGCACTTCTTTTGGGTGCTGAGGCCCAGTCTTTGGTCGATGGACACCATGGAGATAAGAGACAGCTTGACCGAGTACACCAAGCGGAGAAGGAGGCATCCAACCAACAAAACCACACCAACCTTATTGAATTTGAATCTTAATTACATAAACATTAAAGCAAATATATCTACAATAATTACAATTACATTAAAGCAGAATTACTAATTACAATAGGACTAAGTGGATATTGAATCAGTTGATATTAATTACATATTGCAGTTTCACGGATTGAAATTAGGTTGGATAGGATAAACGATTACTTAATCCTTGCCGAAAAGCTTCTTCAAGAACTTCTTCTTGGGCTTCTTTTCGGACTTTTCTTTCTTGTCGTTCAGAGGCTTGCTCAGTCTCATGGTGCGGTGCTGAGGAGCCTCAATGATGGGCGTAGCAGCAGGAGCATGGACCTCAGATCCCTCGTCGTCCGAATCGTTGAAACGAGACCGGAATCCTGTATTCTGGGGAACGCTTGGCTCGTCATCGGAGTCGGCGTATCTGGACTTAAAGCCGCCAGTGCTTTGACTGTGTATTCTGCTCTCCATGGCGGTTTCTCTAGGTTTTGGTGCCGGAGCAGAAGCACTTGGGTAACGACTATCACCCGACTTGAAATCGTGCCCAACTCCTTCTCTAGCGCCGTTTGCGTTTGCTGCGTGCGAGCTTGGAGGCTGTGGTGTCCGTAAGGTTGTTCTGTGGGTACGTCTTGAGGGTGCAGCAACAGTTTGGTTCTCAGAGCCTTCACGAGTAAAAGACGACTTCCTTTGAAGCGGCTGGAACTCTGAAGTAGGTCTGCTGTTTGCCCTGGCGTACAACTCAGCAGCTTTGAGCTTCGACGACGATTGATGGAAGTTGTGTGCTGGAAGTGGCTGGATGGTAGACTGCGTCTTGAACGAACGACTGCTCATTCCGCCGCCATGAGCGTTACGGGCAGCAGGCGATTCGGCCATGGACTGTGGTCTTAAGCTTCTTCCAGAGAGTCCCGATCCTTGTGCATTGCCGCTTGGCTGTTTTCTCAAGGTCTGGATCTGCGAGTTTGGTGAATGGCTAGATAACTGGGACCTTGAGTTCTGCGCCTTCAACTCCTGTTGGGCATTAAACTCCTGGAGCTGCGATGAAGACAACTTGGAGTTAAGCCTTGTGTTCTCGGCAGTGGTGAGTGACAAATAGGCCTTGTTGGCAGGACTCTCAGGTGCATTGGAAGGTGAGTTGAACTTGGATTTAGAGTTCTTCATAGCAGACTTGATGGGTCTTGATTTCGAGTCGGTGCTGGAGAATGAGCGGATCGATCCTGCAATGTTGGCTGGTGGTACAAGTTCGCCAATAATTTCTGGCACAGGATCAAAGGTAGGAGATGGAGCCTCATGAATATGAGCATCCGATTCGGGTGGAGCCAAAGTATCCACCTTTGGGATTTGAAGCTCGCCATTACTGGGGGCCAATTCAGGCGTGTCAAAGTATTCCTTAGGAATCTCTTCGATACCAAAGTCACCTAGCTTTTCTGAGCTAGTGGCATTGGTTGATTCTTCGAACGGAATAACCGTGTCACCGTAGCTGTTAACCACGGCATCATGTGGAGAAGTAGTGATTGAAACCTTGTTGAACGAGTCTCTGCTGGAAGAGTGGGAAATGACCTCCGAATCAGCCAAGTCCGAAGAGATCACGGAGCTTTTACGGGCCTCGTTCAATTGCTTCAGTTCCATTTCATCCACAACGAAAGGAACTGGTGCTACAGGCACGTCTTCCTCGTCGTCATCGTCGTCTGCCACAACAGCAGCACCAAGAGGCTTAACTGGGGAAGGTTCTTCAGGCTTAGATACAATAGTGTCCTTGCTTGGTTCTGGCTCCACGCTTGCCACTCTAGAGCTTGTTGCTCTCGACTCCTCCAGGTGCAGGGCCTCTTCCTCTTGTAAGATCTGAAGCTCTCTCATTTTGCGCTCATTCTTCAAACGCAACTCCTTCAATTTCAAAAATTTCTCCCGCTGGTCTTCCAAATCCTTTGCAAGCTGTTTCTCGTGCTCAATTTGATGTTGTAAGTCATCGGCATGGTTTTGAGGAGAGTCCACGGAATGTGGGTGAGGGTCGAATGCCGCATTCTCATCGATTCTAGGCTGGGAGGCAATAGAAGATAGACGCAGAGAAGGCTTTCTAACCTGTCTTTTGGGAGTCGACAAGGAGTTTGCACGAGGGCCAGCTTGAAACAGACCCGAGCGGCCCAACGACATTCCCAGACGCATAGAGTTGGATCTGGCAATGTCATTTTTCATGGACTCAGCAGGGACCTCGATGATCTTGATTCCGTTTGGAGTAGGAATGTACTTCTTGACCATTTTAGGTGGCTGAGTTATAGGAGGCACATGGTGCAACTTCAAGTCAGACACACGGGCAGCATTGTTGTAGTGGTTGTCAGCATCAATGCCCATCTGGTCGAAGGAGGCATCGGTGAAACTGTCGTCTATATGGTATTCCTGCACGGCGGGTTGCTGGGACATGCTATGGCGCCGAGAAAGATTGGAGTTTGCTCTGGATTGTCGAGGCGTGGAAGTAGCAGCAATGGAGCCCTGGTACGAGGAATTTCTTTTCAAGAGACTGGACGTATGTTGTTGTTTCGGGGGAGGGGACCGCGTGGCAGTAGCCTGTGAATTTCCATATACCTTGGGCTGGGTCTGCTTCAAGTTCTGGCCAATGGTCAACGCAGCCGCCATGGCGTTGTTGTTCGGTTGTTGAGCGGCTGGGCTGGAGTGGCCGACGCCCGTGTAGGCGGTGGAGTTGCGGGTTTTCCTCCTGAACATGTCAAAGCGAAGAGAAACAGATCACTTTCCAAACTACGTGGGGGCAATTGAGGTGGATGGAGGACGTGGAGGGGATGGTGGTGGTAGGCGAGTGGGTTGAGATGGTAGATAAAAGGTTCTATAAATGGTGCACCGTGCGTCGTGAGCGAAGCATTTGCATGCACTCCGTAGCAACTGTTACTGCGCATTCCTGGCGCCGCACTCAGCTTCTATGGGATTTGGACCCACGAATGGGCCTCGCTCGGGCGCTGCTGCTGGGGTTACCTTGCTCAGGTCAACTGGCGGATGTGCTACGTATATAAAAAAAAAAACACTGCCCAATCTCGATCTCCATAGGTTAATTTTATTTATCTTTCCTTTAAATTACTTTACTTTATTTTTTTTCTATTATTTTTTTTTTCTCTGATTTTGTTCTATTTAAATTTGTTTCATTTGTTTTCTTCTATTTGAATTTATTTCCTTTTTTTCTTCTATTCTAATTTGTTCCCTTATATTTATTCTCTCGTTTTTTAGACGGCTTGAAGCTGAGCTTTTGCTCGCTTCACTGACTGAGCTGCTAGTCTAGACATGGGACGCGAATCGACACTGCACCATGCCACCACATGACACAACCTGGTGACCATCCTAATGTTGGAATAGATTATTGGCACAAGCATCTAGACTTCTCAGCTAAGTATCAGCACCTTTCTAGTACCACTCCTAAATCAAAGCACATATTTGTTAGTACCATTCTCGCAACACAGCACACATTTTTAGTGCCATTCTAGTACCCTCAGTAATACTAGTCCATTCGCAGTATTACCACTATATCATAGCTCTCAGCACCACAGTATGTATACTAAAAAAAGCCATTTCAAATACTTGGATTCCTGACACCTGTGCTATTTATCCGTAGACATGAAGAAGTCCGAACACTTAAGTATGACAGTCACTATTCTCCTGGATAAGATATAGCCAATATACATCCCCTGGTTGGTACTTGTTAAATAGTGAGTTCACGTTTAAAAGATTGGGAACTTACACAGTGGCTGGCCTCACGCCAAATAGACTGGCAAACAAATTTCCCACACGCCAACCTTGTCTGGTGATCAAGCGCAAGGTGGGCCGTGCAAGTATACATATTAATGCCCACAGGAAACCCTCGATCAAGGGTCGGAGCATGATGTCCCTGATTATGGCGTAGGTAACAATTGAAGGCGACAACGGTTCAATAGGAGCAAAATTCTTTTGGGAACCGCTCGTTGGTGTATCCACTTCATCATCACTGGCTCCATACTTCTCTAGTTCTTTGGAGGAGATCTCCCTCCTAGAAGAATTGGCCTTGTCTGCGTAATTATTTAGCGACTTGCGAAACACCTGTTCGAACCTTAAATCGGGAATGACAATTTCTCGGCGGGGCAACATCGATGTAGATATTCGACGATATGTATAGATAAAGTTATGTGGTGGTATCTATAGATATACCGTTATGGTAGTATGTGTAGATACTGTGTAGATACTACTGGAACCAGTCTAAGGTAGACCCGTGCATGCGAGCGCGGGCAATTTTTTCTCTCTATCAACTTCCTTCTATACATCAACACATCACTATGGAGGTCGACGCAGCAGACTCCGGGCCCAGGATCACCATCAGGCAGACGGAGCGTGACCACGTGGACTTTATCTTGCGAGGTGTGGATCTTTCGCTCGCCAACTCCTTGCGAAGGACCATGTTGGCCGAGGTGCCCACGCTAGCTATAGACTTGGTGGAAATCGACGTCAACACCTCTGTGCTTGCGGACGAGCTCCTCTCCCACCGGTTGGGGTTGATCCCGCTTATTAGCGAAGGCATTGAAAACTTGTCCTACTCGCGTGATTGCACATGTGACCAGTACTGTCCCAACTGCTCGGTCAAGCTAGAGCTTGCGGCCAAGTGTGACTCCGACAGCACCATGAACGTGTATGCATCGGATCTCGCCAAGTTTCACAACGGCTCCAAGTTGGGAGACCCTGCTATTCGGGACCCCCAACAGCGAGGCCCGCTTATTTGCAAATTGAGAAAACACCAGGAGCTTCGTATCACGTGCATTGCCAAGAAGGGAATTGCCAAGGAACATGCCAAGTGGTCGCCATGCGCCGCCATTGGTTTCGAGTACGACCCATGGAACAAATTAAAGCATACGGATTACTGGTATGAGGTGGATGCAGAGTCCGAATGGCCCAAACTGGCCAACTGTGAGTGGGAAGAGGCTCCAGACCCCGATGCGCCCTTCAACTACGAGGCCAAGCCAGAAAACTTCTATGTGGAGCTTGAAACAGTGGGAAATTTGCCTCCTAACGAAGTGGTGGTCCGGGGAATCGAGATTTTGCAGTTGAAGCTTGCGGGCATTGCCGTGGAGCTCAACAAGGACTCGGTGGAGGCCAACGATGCCAACACCGGTGGTTTTACCACATATGGCCGTTCTCCAGGCGGTGGTAACGACTCGCCTGCAAACGGTTTTGGTTACGGCGAGGGTTTTGGAAACTCGGGGTGGTAGTATGTACTATAGATAATCTTAAGACTAAGCAACTGGACAGGCATTATGTACTAGAATAGATTCCATAAAAAATGAAAATGTTGTTATAGGAATTAAGAATACAGTTATGGTTTCCACTTGGCAACGTCCTCGAACTTCACAAGAGATCCACCGAAAATGTCCAAGGCACTGCCAAAAGTCAAATCCACCTTGCCCTGACTCAAGTTCTGTACCCGTTCCAAATCCTCCACCAGTTTGGCTCCACCAGCATACACTATCTTACCCTCAAAACCAGAAGGACACCATTCCCCCAATTTCTGCACCAACTTCTCATCGATACCATTGCAAAGACCCTCTACATCAGCAGCATGGATCAAGAACTCGTCACAGTATTCCGAGACCTTGTCCAAAAACTCTGCAGATAGAACACTATCCGTGAGAGTTTGCCACTTGTTGATGGAAACCACCCATTTTGTCTCCAGACCAACTCTCAACTCACGACAACTCAAGTCTACTATGAGCCTGTTCTTGCCCACCAAAGCAGAAATCTTTTTCAATTTTTCCCAGTCAAGCACAATGCTTCCAGAGTCATCTTTGGAAAAGAGCCAGCTAGTGATGATCACGTGCAGGGCGTAGTAGTGGTCTAGCCAGTCAAGAGCATTTGCATCCGTAATGCCTCCACCAACCTGTAAGTGGTTGGGCCAAGTCTCACATGCCAAACGTGCAGCTTCATCGTTGGCTGGGTTGGTGCCAAGCTTGATCACGTGACACCCTTGGATGCCGTGTTCTTTATATAGGTTGGCATAGAACGACGATGGTTTGGTCGACACAAAGTTTTCCTTGGTGGAGGCCTGTTTCTGCGTATCGTTGTCGGAGGTAAGAGACCCACCCACAATTTGTTTCACCTGTCCTGCATGAAGGTCCACGCATCCTCTGAACCGCGTCATAATTGACTTTTTCAAGTGGGTATAGTTTTGTAAAGTATCTAGACACGAAAGTGTGTATTGTTGTATACTATTGTGTGACTAGTGTGTGCTATGTAGTGGAGAAGTGGGGCCTGTACTGGGCCTTAATCTACGCGCTCTCGATGCAGGTGATAGCGAATATAGAGGCATCGCGCAGCGCAGAGCATCGAAAGACGACACTATGAGTGACGATTATTTGGAGATCCAACGCCGCAACTTCGAGGCCCAGTTTGGAAGCTTGCTGGATCTCGGCTATGAAGACAAAACAGAGGCTGCAGATGAATTTCTGGGTTTCAGCGGCGACAGCTCGAGCAGTGGTGAAGACAGCGACGGTGACAATGAGCATCTAGACTCTAACACTGACAATGAAAGTGAAGACGAAGACGGAAACAAAAACGAAAAAACTCACGGTACTGGAGACATGGATGAAATCTTCAGCAAGCTCACCAAAAAACCAAGCAAAACAAGGCCTCAGGCCAAGGCTGCTAAGGTGGTCAAGCTTTCCCAGTCTTTCGTGCCCACACAGACATCCAAGGCAGACCGTAAAATGGCCCGTTCCGGACGAGCACCCACGCTAAAAGAGCTCGAGGAAAAGGAGCGGGTACTTGTCAAGGTCACCAAGAAACAGCAGCAGCAGGCGGCCGCAGAGGATGCAGCCAACTTGGAGAACGACCTCAAGCTCCAGCGTCTTTTAAAAGAGTCCCACATCTTGGCCCACAACATGGAGCATTCGGGAGCAGATTTGACCCTCCAAACCATTGATATTGAGGCACCTGTTGGGAATGCCCGTAGGCGTATTCTAGATCAACGGATCCGGGAGGTATCTGCTGTACACTCATCCACCAATGGGCTTCCCAGAACATTGCAGAAAATGCCCATGAATTTGCGGAAATCTTTGATCAAGAAGCGGGAAGAAAGAGTCAAGGAGTACGAACAGGAAGCCCGCCAGGCCGGTATTGTGCTCTCCAAGCTTAAGAAGGGCGAGTTGCGTGATATCGACCAGGGTAAGGGAGCCACGCTTGCACTGGACCGGTTGGGCTTTGGCAAGAAGCAGAAGTCGAAGACCCGCGACCGTGGTTTGAAGATCCAGAGTGTGGGTAAATCCACTAGAAACGGACTCCGGATCTCCCAGCATGAGATCAACAAGGTGAGCAGGGGAAGACGTTGAGAATGATGAGAAGATATTGACTATGAGAAATATCGTTTAATTGAAGGGAACTTCTTCACTTTGATTTGAGATATCTTTTAGTATGGGTAATAAAACAATGTGGGATTTTACATTGATAGGAGAAATTGCTTTAAGATGAAATTGCTTTAAACTTTATTTGGGAAATTTCTTATGGCACATGCTGGTTTGTGGTTTACAAAATGATGGAACTTCAAGTGTACAATGGAGTACTGTTCAAATCTTCATTATTTACTTGAGGATTTAAAAAATACTCATAATATATTGCATACACATTAAGTTAAAAGAGAAGTATCCATGAAAATACTCAACCTAAAGATCTGCCAGTGCAAGAATCTCGTTGTTACGTCAGGTAGTCTGTTTGCTATGTTCATTCGCCAATGGATCCTCAGAGTGAGAAATAGGGCTACTAAGATACTTGACAGTGGGGTCGCCTAGTCAACCAGACGTTGCTAGTTATTACTACTGATTATGACTTATGGTTGAGACATTATAACTTATAACTGACGATTGTAACAATGACTACAGACTATAGTGTGCAACTACTATATCCTGGTACCTCCTCCAATGATGACTGAGGGGACGGCGTTTATGAAATGGCTATTTTTAGGACTGGATATCGAGGCTTCAAAGCACCTCAATGAGTAGAGCATTACCTATGGTGGATCTAACAACCTGAGTGCAATCTACTTCATTAGGTATGAGCAGTATGGTGTTTATCTAATAGAAATTTTTTGTGGCCAATTCCTATTTGATGGGACACTGCGTTGTAAATACACCTTTGTTATTTATCTCCTGCTCGTCATCTATACTGCCACAGTACCATAGGAAACAAATCAGAGTGGTATTACGTTAGTATGCCTAGTCTTGTATTTTCTTATATCATAGCTTCTACACTTTACTCATTGGTTTTTTTTGTTCTTTTTTCCTTATTCTTGTACAGCTAGACTCTCATATACTTATACTCTCATTGGAATGTTGGAACTCAATCTAGATGGAATGTTAGCAAACACTTAGTTATGAGTAGTTTATTAAAAAAGTATCTTTTTGAATTTCTAGAATTAGAATTTGTCCATTCTATTGGGTCAAATGAGTTTTAAACCAGACAAGAGTCGATTCTAGAGTCAATTGTAGCGTTGTAATACTAGTATAAGTCTCCAACTTGTCAGGTAAACAGTATAAATAAGCATATTATTTTAGAATATCAAAATTAGGACTTGAACACAAAGTCTTACTGCTTATTATGGTGGTTTTCTGAATCCGGACTTTAATCCCAGGCCTTCTAAGCATAGACACTACTAGAGATGCGGCAGAGATGTTATGTTCCAACTCAAAAATAATTTAATTTATTTATTTTGCAAAAGATCCTATCCTAGAAGTAATATATGATATATTGCCAGATTTGCCACATTGACTAAAGTAGCATGCATTCCTAGGGTAGTGCGCTGCGCATAATTGATCCAAAGACTTAGTTGCAGAGTATATACAACTAACATTTAAGAAGATGATCTACATAATAGAGAACTTAACTCCAAGTCGAGTTTATTTAAAAGAAGTAATAATTTAAGATTTGTAATAATTTATGTTTGTATCGTTATATAGTATAATCGGTGGTATCATTAGATGGGGTTAAGTATTGCTGGGGTTGCAACTGTTGCGAATCTCTGCAGTTTATCTGCAAAATGAGAGAACACATCATAAGTCAAAAGACTTGAAGGAGGCAAAAAAAATAAAAAACCACTATATTAAAAAAATCACACAGCTATTAATTATTACTATGAGGAATTCCCAAATGTGACCAAACCTGCTATTTTCCTAAGACCTCTGAGTGCCACTGTGCTCATGCTTTTCCCCATATTAGAAGAGCTGCACTGAGAGATGGTTTCGCGCCATTAACCGCTCCAACTGTCTGCGCGAACATAAACAAAAGGCCCACGCTCCATACTAGACCGCCATCAACTCTGAATCCACTTCATACCACTGTGATACACTAGTGAAAACGAACAGCGTGTTTACGGGATCCGCTGGTTATTTCAAGGAGAATCGAGGAAAGATCTGTGCAGATCAACCTACTTAGTGCATACCAACGGAAACACTTCATCAGAGTGCAAATCACTGACTACCCTCCACTTGACCAATCGCCTTGATCTGGCCAATCACGCCTGCTGTCCATGTCGTTACTACCCAAGAAAAGAGGGGCCAAGGCCTCCAACGCCAGAGTCACAAGCACGGTTCTACATGATCTCTCCAATAAAGGACGAGTGCTTTCAGGCCGAGTCGCATCCAACTCCAAGCGGAAACCAAGCACTACTAACCGCCAAGTCAGCCGAGGAGACTTATTTGGGGTGGAGGATTCTGCCAACTCTTCTTTTGGTGAAGATGCAATCGATTTCCATGAAAACAAGTCCACCATCATGTCCAATTTCGAGGAGTGGATCAAGCTTTCCACCGATAACAAGATCACCTCCAAGAACTCGTGGCAGTTTGCCTTGATCGACTATTTCCACGATCTTAACGTCATCAAGGACGGTGATAACATCAACTTCCAGCGTGCTTCTGCCACTCTTGATGGATGTGTCAAGATTTATCTGAGTAGAGTGGAGTCTGCAGCATCTGAAACGGGAAAGTTGCTTAGTGGACTTGCCACCAAAAAGGGCCAGGCTGAATTAGAGAATGCAGAACATGCTGACTCTGATGCTGATGCAGATGCCGACCCTGTGAACAGCAAGAAGGAGAGGAGGATCAATAGGGTGGTGGAATCGACGTTGGTGCCGTTTGAGCAGATTGAAATCAAGAAGTTGGATCAGGAACTTGCAATCGATCCTCTTTTCAAGAAAGCATTGGCTGATTTTGATGAGGGTGGTGCTAAGAGTTTACTTTTGAACACTTTAAACATCGATTCCTCTGGAAGAGTTGTTTTTGATACCACCACAATCAAGTCGGACGACAAGAACAAGGATACTCTGGCCAATGATGTTGCCACTGCTACTCCAACACCATCTTCTGATATCAATTTCTTCAAACTACGAACGCTTGTTGGAGATACTTCTTCTTTGGAACTGTTGGTCCTTTGCCCGTCCATGAAAGACCTCAAAACAGTCTTGAGCGATGTCAATAAAGCGAAAGCTATCCTAGGCGATGTCAACAAGCTAGCGGCCGAAGAGTACGAGGAGAAAGAAGAATCGCCCGCTCCAGAGGAACCCAATATGCCTGACTATGATATTGATCTAGATTTGGACTTGGATAATAACTCTCCGCTCGAAGAGCCTGACAACCTTGATCAGCACTCCAGCGCCCACAGCTTAACTTACTTGCCTGAGGAGAGCATGCCCGGTGAAAAGGTGTTGGATGTGGATCTCATGGCATATTTCGATGACAACATGAAGACTAACTGGAGAGGGCCCGAGCACTGGAAAGTGACTGCTCTCAAAAAATCCAAAAACTTGGATGAAGCAAGCAAGGCTCCAAAACCAAATACGGAAGCAGCGCCAAAGGCCAAGAAAACGAACGTTTTGATCGATTTTTTCAGTGAAAGAGACGAGGATTACGTGGAGAAAATGTTCCAAAAACCCAAGAACCAGTTCCAGATTCTTATTAAGCCAGAAGACAGAGACAGCGAGGATCTACACATTCTACCCGATGATATCAAGTTCAACTCGCAAAAGCTCGTGAATCTTTTTCTCAAGCCAAATAAAACCATCATGACGTTTGTCAACAGATCCAGGTCGGAATCGGGCGAACCCGAGCGCAAGTACACCGATGAGAATTACTTTGCAGATAAGTACCGGGAAAACGAGGAAAGTCATCTAGAAGAAGAGAGACAAGAGAGACTAGCGGTATCGTTCCACCAAGCAGAATTGGAAGACTACGACAATGACAACTACGATGGAATTGACTTTAATGACGTTTTAGGTGGAGAAGAGGGAACACCTCAATCGGAGGAGAAGGAGGATATGGGCTCCCAGGTGGTTGCTGGCCGGAAAGCACGTCCAGAGTACGTCAACTTCTCTCGTGTGGCCAAGCGTGTGGATGTCAAATTACTAAAGGATAACTTATGGAGGTCGATCAAGCAGGAAGATGCAGCAACTACAGAGTCTAAAGTCAACGAAGCTGACTCGAGTGAACCAGAGGTAAAGCGGAAGGACTTCAAAAACGTGGTTGATGTGATTGGCAAAATGTATCGCCCTGAAGAGAAGAAGGACCTCTCCACGAGTTTTTGCTTCATTTGTCTACTCCACTTGGCCAACGAGCATGGGCTCTCTATCGAGGCCACAGAGCAACACGACAATTTATTGATCGAGGGATTCTAACCCCCACCCATTTAGCATTATGATAGATTAATGAGTACACTATTTATCACTAGACAAGAATGAACAAAATAGAATGGAATGAAATAAAATACAACCAGAATATAACAGAACTGAAATGTCTATATTCTACTGTATCACTTGGTGGGCCCAAAAGCGTGCACGCACCATAAATGCATTAGTTTTCCGAAAATTCGCACGGTGCATACACGACCTTCCATGACTTTCTAGCGAACCGTGACACCGCCACAAGCAACGACCACTGCACCATGCACCTCTCGTCCAGTCTATTGCATGGCCAATTTAGGACTTCGTCCATATATGCCAGCCTGTGGAGGGCATACTCCCAGAGTCTCCGGGCCCGGAGCATGGCCAGGGCCTTAGTCCTCCCGCTAAATCGTCGCTCGGTATCTACGTCAACCATATCCATGCTTTCCAGTATGGAGCAAGCAGCCAACGCCGAACTGGCCAACCCCCAAATCCAGGCCGAATTCTACAAGAATTTGATTGCTACCAACTACCCCCAAATCGTCGTGCAGCGGTACGAAACCCCCGGCATTGCTTCCAACGCACAGTGTGCTCAATACTACATAGAAGCCTTGAACCGCATGGGTAAGAAAGCCAAGGCCGAACAGGTGGTCAGTGAAGTGGCCAAGGGCTCTACTTTCCAGGGCTCGCTGTTGGGTCTGGCTGGAACATCTGCGTTTGCTGGTGGCGTGGGTTCAAGGAATGATCCAGTACACGTGGTTGTCTCCGAGAGTGGGTTCACGCTTGTATCGAAATGGCTCAAATGGTTGATTCCACTTGCGCTCCTTACATATGGTGCGTCCAATGCATTTAACTACCTTGTGGAGAATGGTACCATTTTCCGGAACTCCGAGGTGGCTGATAAGTCTATCGACGTATCGCAGTCCACGGTCAGATTCAAGGATGTCCAGGGTTGCGACGAGGCACGTGCTGAATTGGAAGAGATTGTGGATTTCTTGAAGGACCCTTCCAAGTTCACTGGCTTGGGTGGTAAGTTGCCCAAGGGTGTGTTGTTGACTGGTCCTCCGGGAACAGGTAAAACCTTGTTGGCACGTGCCACTGCAGGCGAGGCCGGAGTGCCTTTCTTCTTCATGTCTGGCTCGGAGTTTGATGAGCTCTACGTTGGTGTTGGTGCCAAGAGAATCCGGGAATTGTTCACACAGGCACGGGAGAAGTCACCAGCTATCATTTTTATTGATGAATTGGATGCAATTGGAGGAAAGAGAAACCCCAAAGACCAAGCGTACGCAAAGCAAACATTGAATCAATTGTTGGTGGAACTAGACGGTTTCTCACAATCAGAGGGCATCATCATTATCGGAGCCACCAATTTCCCCGAGTCCTTGGACAAGGCTCTCACCAGACCAGGACGTTTCGACAAGGAGGTTGTGGTTGAGTTGCCTGACGTCAGAGGCCGTGTTGACATCTTGAAGCACCACATGCAGAATGTGGAGACTGCCGACAACATCGACCCTACAGTGATTGCCAGAGGAACACCGGGATTGTCGGGAGCCGAGCTAATGAACTTGGTCAACCAGGCTGCAGTTCATGCATCTCAGTTATCAGCACCAGCCGTGGATATGTCGCATTTCGAATGGGCCAAAGATAAGATTTTGATGGGTGCAGCCAAGGAGAAGATGGTCATCACCGAGGAAGCAAGAAAGAACACTGCATACCACGAGGCTGGGCATGCCATCATGGCCATGTACTCGCCAGCTGCCACACCTTTGTACAAAGCTACCATTCTTCCTAGAGGAAGAGCATTGGGTGTGACATTCCAATTACCTGAGATGGATAAAGTCGATATGACGAAGAAAGAGTGTTTCTCGAGGTTGGACGTGTGCATGGGTGGAAAGATTGCAGAAGAGATGATCCACGGACCCGAAAACGTGACCAGTGGATGTTCCTCGGACTTGGCCAGTGCTACGGGAATGGCCAGGGCGATGGTGGCTTCGTACGGTATGAGTGACAAGATCGGCCCCGTCAAGCTTAGTGATGATTGGGAGTCGTGGTCACCAAAGATCAGAGACATGGCCGACCAGGAGGTGCGCGAGTTCTTGCTTAACTCAGAACAGAGAACAAGGGACATGCTCAAGGCCAAGAAGGTGGAGTTGAAGCGACTCGCCGAGGGTTTATTGGAGTACGAGACCTTGAATCGCGAGGAGATGGAGGCTATTGTCAAGGGCGATTCCATCAGCAAGCCCAAGACCGTGAGTAATACGGTGATCAAGTCATCGGGCAACGGCCGCTTAGAGGTGATCAGCGAGCCAGCCCCAATTCCAGTTGAAGCATAAAGACGCAGTAAATAGTTAATTAATGATAGTCAGAATCGAGTATCGAATCTACAAATGACCACGAAAAGTCCACTAAATTCTCAACGACTACATGACGTCTAATAAAAGAGATTGTGCCCTTGAGGATTCTTATCTCTTGTTTTTCTAGACTCTTATGGTTCAGTAATTAATTAATTAATTATATACATTAACGTGGGGCGCCGTTCTGGAAGAAGTTGGCTAGCTGTGCGCCGATATTGGCATTTGGAGGACCGCCGTAATTGCCTGGTGGAGGGTATCCCAGTTGTGGAGGATATCCGTTGTTTTGTGGGGGGTAGCCGTTGTTTTGGGGGTTCATTTGTGGGGGCTGGTTGGCGAAAAGGCCGGTCAATGGGTTGGATCCCAGGGCATAAGAGATGAAGTCCTGGTTTCCGCTGTTGCTGGTCTTGGCAAACAGGTCCTCGGACTCACCAGGCCGGTTAGACTTGGGGCCGTTTCTGGTGGAGTTGGTGGGCATCTTACGGGACATGGCCTTGGAAGAGATACCCGTACCGATTTCAATGTCGGGCTCATCAATCACAATTCCACTCACTAAAGGTTCTCCTCCAGTACCTCCCCATTGTGCCAGCACAACCCACTGTCTGTCAGCATCGGTCAAGCGCTGGATGGGGATGATGGAGATTCCGTGTTGGTAGTTGCAACAGTCTCTGGGTCCGAAACCAACACCCCATCTAGTCCGCAAGGGCAAGGCTCCGTCCTTGTTGAAGGACTGGAGCACATTCTCGGCCTCTTTTCTGGAGTACACCTTGACGAAAGCGTGTTTTCTCTCGCTGTTCAAGATGGTGGACTGCACCTCTGCGTACGGCTTCAAGTGGGACGCAAGCTGCCTCTCGTCCATACCACGAGGCACACCTCCAATGAATAAGGTTCTGGATAAAACCTTGAACGACCCTTGCGGTAAGGTGTTGTCGAAGCCGGTGTTTCTGGGGCGGTAGTTGGGGTTTCCAGGCTCGTTGATTTCTTGTTGGGGTGGTTGCATGAACCCTTGCTGGTTGCCCCGGTGGCCGTTGTCGTTGTTACCATATCTGTCGTAACGGCCGGATGGGGACCGGGACCGGTTTCTTCTGGAGTAACCACCGTCATCACGGCCTCTTCTGTCATTGAAGTTGCCGTGCATGCCCTGGTTGCCGAAGTTCTGGTTGTGGCCTTGGCCATGTGCTTGGTAGCCTTGGTTCCCGTAGTTTTGGCCCTGGTTCATGCCCTGGAAGCCCTGGTTGGGGCCCTGGAAACCTTGGTTGGGAGGAGCATAGCCTGCGTTCATGTTCATACCAGCCTGACCTTGCAAATTCTGCATGTTGGGCACAGGTGGCATGCCGGGAACTGGGGCTGGTGGTTGCGAGCCCTGGCCCTGGCCCTGGCCCTGAGCCTGACCTTGGCCTTGGCCTTGCATTTGCTGCAACATATTGAAAATATACTCTTTGCTGCCCGGTTGGTTGGTTTGTGCCTGCAGCACTGGTGGCGACTGCACAGGAGGAGTAGTACCGGAAGCTCCTGCCAACACCGACAACTGGGATAAGATGTTGTTTGCGTTGTTCTGTGCAGGGGCTGCTGGCTGTGGAGCAGGAGAACCCGTTGGAGGAGTCTCTGTTTTCTTCGCCAAAGATGCAAGCGTCAGCAAGATGTTTCCTGCATCAGTGGCAGGAGCAGCTGCGGCTGGTGGTGGAGGAGGAGGAAGAGCAGCTTCTTTCTTTCTCCCCACAGGCGAGCCTGGAGGAGTCAGCGACTTGAAGTGCTTTTCCCGGATGCGGCCAAGTGTCTCTGGGCTGAAGGTCAGAGCCCGCTCCCAAATATCTATCAACTTGCCGATCTTCACCTTAGTAGCAGGCACGATGGTCAACTCCATGGCATCATCAACAATAGGCTCCACCAACTCGCTGATGCGGTGCACACCAGCACCAAAGGTGCCCTCAGGGGCCAGGCCATCAATCAGCTCGTTCTTTTTCTTGGCCTCATCCATGTATACTCTAACTATGGAGTCCACCACATAGAGTGCACCCAACTTGTGAGAGGAAGGAGTGGCTTTACAGCTAGAGTACAACGAGGCAATTAACTTAGACTCGTCGGCCACGTTCTTGACAGCGATATCCGTCAACTTCTTGATCCGCGTGCCCGACACTCCCGGTGCCTTCAAGGTGGGCAACTCCCGCAAAATGGTTTCAAACTCCTCGATTGTAGACATGGTGGTGTAGATTACAACCTCAAGTACCTCTACTGATACCCGGTAGTTTTCAAACAAGCACTAGATAGACAATAAAATAGACCCGATAGATATCAAGTCCACCAAATCGATACTGTTTAGTACGGTTTAGTCTTTGCACTGGTTGAGATCCGTGCGGTTTGGTTTAGGTTCAACACTGACTTTTTCAGTGTATTTTAGGTTCAACACTGGTTATTCTCAGTGCGCTTTATGTTTGGTGCTTGTTCACTTCAGTACTTGTTCACTGCAATACTTGATCAGTTTCAATACTTATTCAGTTCAATACTTGATCAGTCCAGTGCTTGTTCACTCAATACTTATTCGCCGATTACAATACGTTACTTTACTATCTCAATATATCCGACAGACTTCTTGGATGGGGCTTCGGGATCTAGCGGACTCTAACGAATAACGGTTCGGTTGGAAGGGGATAGTTTTAAGAAAGGGGGTCTCGGACGAGATTCGGATTTTGCTTCTCGGACGAGATTAGGTTGCGATATGAACGATAGACGAAGGAAGTTGCCTAGCAAAAAAGAGGGAAAATGCGGGCGCTTTTATACTGCAACGGTGCGCGCACGCCTTCCCAGTGGCATGCAGGATGCCCACCTGTTGAGAAACAGGAGCCGCGGCTTCATGTTTCCCTGAGACCGCGGTCACTCACGTGACTGTGGTCGTGTGAAGGCTCACCCCGATATAAAGGGATAAGCTCCCGCTATTCTATAAGAGTATCTGAAATATATATCAACTGAGGGAGAACATACCTAATGTCTCCCGACACCAGACCCACCAATATTAACTAGTGTAGAGGTACTGATGTTTACTGAGGACCTGGACTGATTTTCAGTACCACCCGGTGCATGATGAGTATTACTGCGAGCGTCGCTGCGTGCGCGCAGAAAAAACCATACAGCAAAAAATTCCCTCCTCCAACTCCATACCATGTTGAGTAAGAGCTTCATACGGTACAATTCCGTCTCGGCCACAAGCACACCGGCATCCATCCGGGCCACGCTTCTATTGCTGCGCACGCCCGTCATCACCGCGGACTTGCCCAAGTTCCAGCAACAATATTACGACTACCAATCGGAACTATGGAAGCGCTTAATGTGGACCTTCCCCAAATGGTTCTACTACAGGCCGGGTACCATTGCTGAGCAAAGGTATAGGGAATTGAACAAAACTCCTGTTTTCAACAACCCCAATCTTGAGTTTGTGGGCGGCAGACCGGAGATCAGGCATCAGAGAGATAGAAGATTCAAGCAGGAGATTCGTTTGCCCAAGACCTACGATGAATCTGCATCTGAAGACTCTTCGGAACCTGGTGTCGAGGCAAAGGACAATTTGTCCAGAAAAATTGTACCAAACTCCAGAACCACCGAGGCTGACAAGGCCAATGACCAGGCATCGTTGGAGAGGAGCTTGGCCAGAACCTTATACTTGGTGACGAGCGAGAATGGCGGCAAGGAGTGGAAGTTCCCTTCTTTCGCTAATGAGGGAGCCAATCCTCTACATAAAACAGCCGAGGAGGGTCTTGTTTCTGTGGGCGGAGACGGCATGAACTACTTCAACGTGTCTCCCAAACCATGCCACGTGAACTCGTCCGAGTCCGGCGAAAGAGAGTTTTTCATCAAGCTGCACATATTGTCGGGAGACTTCAAGGCACAGAAAAACGTGGCTCACCGCTGGTTAGCGAAGGAGGAGCTTGCAAAGGTTTTGGAGGAGAAGTATTATAATAGCATCAGTCATTTGATCAGCGACGTCTAGATTCGGAGACACAATGGATGAAAGACTAGTGGTCGATACTAATTGGTGGTGGAGACAGTTAGGCTTGAGACAGAGCTGATGAAGCGAGCACCATAGGTCGTTTTCGTCACTCGGTCCTCAATCGGTTCTCATCAAGTGCCATGTACATAGAAAGAGACGTTTGCCTCTACAAATTCAGTGACACTGAATAGTTCACTATCTAATGAATTCACCTCATTCAAATAACGTCAACCTCTACTCACTACTCTCAAATCATGTTACAAGTATTCATTCAATCGGCAAAAGTTCTTTTCACGGACCACTAGACTTTACAAATCCTTCTTTCCTCTGATGGCTTGTTCAGCAGCCCATACAGAGCGGTCCAAGACAGCACCCACGGTCAAAACACCGGCGATGGAGCTGACCACACCCAAGATGAAGCCAGACCAGGTCTTGGCGTACTCCTCCCGGTTGATGATCTTCATAGGCGAGATCTCAAAGTGGAAGAAAGCTCCAGGAACACCTCCCTGCGCATGTAGAGTGTTCTGGTGGTCCTCGTCTCTTCCACCAAGGATGGGCCGGTCGTGCGTGACCACAGAAAACTGGTTGGTGTCGATGGCAGGCTTTCTGTTCTCCAAGAACTCCACTCTAGTGGCCACCACAGAGAGGAAGTAGTTGATGACGTGGCTTTTTTTCAGTTGGTCAAACATGTAGCCATCCAAAGGTTTGGTGGAAGGAGCGTTTTCGTCGTCGCTGGAAATGGACAACGCAGACATGGGGTCGGCACCAAACGAGAAGTGGTTGATCTTGTGCTTCAAAGAAAACTTGTCCCTGTACTTGAACCATAAGGACATGTCGTGCGAGTGTCTTCCTCGGTCGGTGAACGGAGTGCCTGGCGCAAAGTGCAAGTTCCCTGAGATACGGTTGACCTTGACCGAGCCCTTCACTCTGCATCCTTCGTTGTTATCAATGCGCAATTTCATCTTTTCCACGTAGCCTTCCAGCTCACACTGATCAATGTCAGACCCATCGAAAAAACCCCATGCTTTGGTGGCATACGCCAAACGGACCGACTCACAAGTGTTGCAGCAGTGCTCGGAGTTGCCCTGCATCAATGCACCGTAACATGAGCCACAAGGCTTTCCGTCTTGTTTCTCCTGATCAGTCAAACCTTTGCACACCACATCAACGGACTCGCCGCCCGTCAAAATGGGCAAGTCGTCCTTGACCTCTTCGCCCAGCTCAAGGACTCGGAACACCTCAAAGCCCGACTGGATAATGTTCATGTGCATGTCTCCCGTAAGATCTAAGATATCCATGGTAAGCACGCCACAAGGCACCTCGGGAAACGTTACGTCCAAGTGGATGTCGAGCTGCTTGTTGACATCCCGGTCCACTACCAATTGTGGGCGTAAGACCACGTTGGTGTAGTCATAATACTCGTTTCGGATCAACACCATCACCACAAAGATACACACCATGGTGATCAAGCCTCCGGAGGCCGTCTTGACTTTGGCGTCCTCTACGGTCTTAGCAAACGCATCTAGCGATAATAATTTGGGTCTGCCCAGCATTTGAAGTGTAGCTCTTAGGTGGTGGGAAAGTGACTTGGTGTCCTGTAGTGAATTTTCGCGCGCCTGTATAGCACTGGAGATGTACCGTTGTTAAGGTTTGGATTTTTGGGGAAAAAAAAAGAAGCAATTGAAGTTTATATTTGGAGGGCAGATGGGCGAAGTCTCTGAAGGCAAACTGAGGGGCTTATCGAGACGTTTCTTTACCTGCCTTTGCTTTGGTAGGTCTAGTGGTGCTAGTGTACAGTGCGCATGATGTGATTAGCGTAGTGCATGCTATGGAGTTGTGGAGGTATTGTTTGCATTGACATGCATTATCAGCCAGGCTTCCTTATCGCTACTGTGCCAGCCAACATTGTATAACATTGATAAATCTTTTGTTCGTGTTTAGGGATGTAGATTGGATTGGATATTTTGGGAGTACGTCTGGTTGGTGTTGTTGCAGTAGTGCATACTGATTGGGTGCAACTGGCCCAGGGCTCCTATCCGTGGCTCACCAAGCCAACGAAGAAATATGAGCCAGTCCAGTGCAGTAGACTTTGTGCTAGCGCAGTAGAATTTGTGCTAGTGCAGTAGAATTTGGCCTAGTGCAGTATGATTTGTGCTAGTGAAATAGTGTAGTGTGCTGTATCAATGCAACGTATTAGTGTGCTGTTTAAAGTAGTGGTGTACCAGCTTCACTATAACAGGATGGGCCTAGCTTTCCTCAGATAGCTGTACAGTGTACCTTCCAAATTGAGCATATCATCACTATTCGGTACTAATCAGAACCACGGGCTTGAAAGAAGATGATTATAGTGTATAAAATCGTGCGGTAAAGTAAGATGTAATAGTGGGGTCAAGCTAATGTGAGAGATCATATTTTCAGAAGTACCAGTATTGTTAATTCTGGAGTTCGTCTAGTACTCAGCTCACAAAATTTTCTACCCAAGTGGAACAGGACTTAAAAAGAGCTCATCAACTACATAAGAATCTATGGTAGTGTAGAGTACAGTGTGTAATAGTAAAAGTAGAATGAAGAGTGTGAATGATAAGAGGAAACGTGGTACAGTACAGAAAACAGTAGAGTGGTACAGTAGAAGGCAGTACAGTAGAAGGCAGTACAATACCTACAGTATTAGAAAACACTTCACAGTATTTCTTTCTGGCTGTAAGTATCAAAGTCAAACAGTAGTTACAAAAATAATGTCCCATAGCTCAGAGTGTACCACTTAGTCAACTACACCCACAAGACAGTTCTGTACCACAAGTGATTGGACTCAACCGGTGCAAGATCATGCCGTATTAATAAAGCTACTTATAATATGTTCTCTTCTTTAATACATTTATGCCTAACAAAAACTATATTCGTTGATGGTTCCTCAAAGGAGATACCAGAACGGCTTATATAACTTTGAGAGAAACGTGTCATCGAAAAACTCTCCACCAGAACAATGGTAGCCATTATTGTACGCAGTACTATGATGTCCATTGCAAACTCCACTATGACTATTGCAAACTCCACTATGATGGCATGGCCATTGTTACGATCGGACAGAGTAGGCTTCATGAATCCTCTATAGGTAGGGCCCTGCCTATGGTGGATCTAACATACCAGTAGTACATAGATGTTGTAGTGTAGTGTAGTGTAGTGTAGTGTAGTGTAGTGTAGTGTAGTGTAGTGTAGTGTAGTGTAGTGTAGTAGTGTAGTAGTAGTGTAGTATTGTAGTGTAGTAGTGTAGTAGTAGTGTAGTGTAGTATGGTAGTGTAATGTAGTAGTGTAGTATGGTAGTGTAGTATGGTAGTGTAGTATGGTAGTGTAGTAGTGTAGTGTAGTGTAGTAGTGTAGTACCGCAGTTACCCACGCGTTATGAGCCCCAAAGAACATGACGTCTCTTGTTGAAAGTAAAGAAACGAACATTGACCAACACATGAATGGTGTCAAGAGAAAGAACTTGGGACCATGAGAAACTGGCCCATGGTTTTGGTCCAAGATAGGTACGTACTGATTGTGGATTATACTATGGAAGCTGTGGAGTATCACATTAATTTGCATCCAAACAAGTGTAACGGAGAAGTGTTCCAGTGCCATTTCACAGTGCCATTCATAATCCAGTAAGTGTTTCATGGGACCAATAGGTTTAGAGATCCATGTGTCACTCATTGGAGAGTCTCTGCCAGGTTTTCGTTGAATACCCAGTCCATAACCGAAGGGGTGCCCAGTGTAGTGTAACATAAGAGTATTAGTGGAGGTAGAATTCAAGAACATGGAGAGCTTCTGTGTATCTGACTCAAGAAGACTACTCTATTAGTACTCTAGTACTCTACTATTAGTACTCAAGTACTCTACTATTAGTTCTCTAGTACTCTACTATTACTACTAATAATAAAAGTAGTTCGTAGAGTAATAGAGTAGCTACATATATAGATACTGTACTAAGCCATGGAGTAGGATCGTGAATGTATATGGCTCCAAGAATGGGCCTTCTCCACGATCTCCATGTTAGAGGCTATATAGAGCTTTTGCTTGACTAAGTTCTATGACATCTATACAGACATCTCTACAGACATGTATACAGACATGTATATAGACTTCATGACTATAGTTGTAGACTTGCTCATATTGTTGGCCGGACTTTATGGAACACGAGAAGGATTCTGACTGCTTTGTTCCTAGGACTTCATTGACCATACATACAAATTAACTGACTGACTTCTATAACGACTGGATTCAAGTCAATAACTATGGTTGGTTTGATATGGTGACTGATTGATTGACTACCGTGAATAACTAACAATTAACAAAGATGGCCAACTGGTACAGAGATGACACTATATTTCATCTCCAATACTTATGATCAGTTTTATAGAACTTATATTTGGAACTATATTAACATCTGGATCCATGGCTGACTTGTTCTGTCAAACCTTATGACCTTGGTTATGGCATCATGGCTGAGTTCTTGATCCATAGCTCTAGCTTATCATCCACGTCCATGTCAATTGCTGTAAGCCAAGTTAAGTTAAATGAGAGTAGGTGAGTAGGTGAGTAGGTGAGTAGTCAGTAGTCAGTAGACAGTAGTCAGTAGCCAGTAGTCAGTAGTCAGTAGTCAGTAGTCTGTAGCATTAAATAGAGTCAGTCTGAATTCTAAGTAGCTAGTAGGTGGTAAGTACTAAGTAGTCAATAGTCAGCAGGAACTGTGAATGTAGATAGTAGTTTACATGTATTTTTATCTACCCACCTTTATCTACCCTCAACCCTCAACCCTCAACCCTCAACCCTCTACCCTCTACCCTCTACTCACACATCCGTCCATATTCACTCTACTCACGATTCCCTTCATATTCACTCACTGTTCAGTAGGCTGGTAGCTCCTACCAATAGAACAGCGAAGATTGAGTCGCGAATATAATATTCCAAGTGGACTTGGGCTGGACTCTGGATTCTCCACGCACATCCGCTTAAAATGAGTATTCATATTCACACCATTTCTCACACCATTTTCTCACACCATTTTCACTCATCCTATGCCCGCACCTTATTAACACACCACCTCACAACACACCATATTTACAAATAATCACACCACACAATCATCCTTCGATTGTCCATACATTACATTCATATTTATTAAACTATTTCAAAATTGAATAATGCTTTTTTGAGTTCAAATATTAAAATGGAATCGAACATAATGGTGTGGTGTGTGATTTAGTGGTGGGCGATTTGGTGGTGTGTGTTTAGTGGTGTGTGGTGATGAGTGTAGCATGATGTTGGTGAGTGTAGCATGATGTTGTATTAGTGAGTGAGTAGTAAGTAGTGAAAGTGAGTGAGTGAGTGAGTGAGACTAATTCACTAGTACGGTAGGAAAGAGTAGACAATATATAAAATTAGTAAATATTATTTTAAACGGTGGTGGATTGGCGGAATGTCTGGGTTTCGTGGGTATTGAAAAATTATTGCAGTACTAAAAATGTAAAAATGTATCATAACCCTACAGTCTGGTACTTTGTTCTGCTGACTCGTTAGCCTGACTCACGTCTTTCGCAGTCTTTTGTATGCTGAGCATAGCTGACAAGCCAGAACACCATTTCACAGAACCCATTTCCAACACAACAACAACAACTAAAACTACATCATCTTTTCTTTTCCTGAAAGTTAGATCTTAGAAATCAAGAAAACATGGCAAATTACCATGAAAGTGTCGTGTGTTCTCATATCGACGGTATACTGAGAACCACCGTAAGTGGAAAGTGGAGCATGTAACGCGCGCAGTCGCATCTACTCACATCCTCCATTATGTCCATCTTCAGTAATCTCCGACTTGATCTGGTCAGCGATTTGGACCGCAAAGGCAAGCCGCTGGGGCTGGAAATCGTGGTGGTTTCCACCAACCCCTCGGGCTCCCGCGTGCTCAATACCCGGCTCGACAAGACCATCCGCGTGTGGAAATGTCTTCTGCTGTCGCTAGTGGACCCTGTGGTGATCGAGTCCACGCACCAGGAAGAGGTGACCAGCGTGGCTTGGCTCCCCAATACCGATCTGGACTTTGCCACGGTGGGACGCGATTCTCTGGTGAAAATATGGAAGAGTTCCGGCGTGTTGGAGAGACAAGTCACCGTGGACGATGGAGCACGGCTCAAACTCCTCCAATACTCCGCAGATGGCGCGTTATTGGCCGTAGCCTCGAACAATAGCATCTACCTCTGCGATGCTCTCGAAAACTATACTCAATTGCATCGTTTGTCGCAACTTGGACAGATCACCGACCTCAAGTGGCTCAACCAGGGCCACACGGTGTTATTGGTAGCCACAAATGTCGGCGATGTTCTCGTGTACCAAATCGGCTTGCAGCCAGAGTTGGTGCACACCCTCAAGGGGCCCCGGCTGGTGACATGCTTGTTGGTGGACCCTAAGGCCCGGTATATAGCGGCCGGGTCACGTGAGGGCGTGGTTTACTTCTGGCGGACGCTGGATTTGACCAGCTTCAGTGTTTTAGCCGATGTGGACCTGGAGATCTCCTCCTTGGCCTGCAACAAAGACGGCCAGTACGTGAGTGTGGGGTACGGACTGGACACCAACTCGCGGGTCTACGATAGCTTCACCATGGAGCTTGTATATGAAGTGCCTGGTACGCCTCGGTCGCGTGTGGGGTGGGTTCCCAACCGGCAGATGCTTGTGTTTCTGAAGGATAGGAACCTTGTGATGGGGTATGGTCGCAAGGAGGACCGGGATCTCCAACAGATAGAGAGAGAACGTGAAAGAGAACGTGATAGGGAGAGAGAACGTGATAGGGAAAGAGACAGAGAAAGAGAAAGAGACAGAGAAAGAGAAAGAGACAGAGACAGAGACAGAGACAGAGACAGGGACAGAGACAGGGACAGAGACAGGGACAGAGATAGGGACAGAGACAGGGACAGAGATAGAGACAGAGATAGAGACAGAGATAGAGACACCAGACCCAGAGACCGAAATAGAACAAGGCGATGAGTGGCTTCTATGTGCAGATAGTCGAGTGAGCCTATGTGCATACAGTGTGAAGAGACCTGACGTGAGACTACATACTGACACCCACAGTATACACAGTCTAAGAGGTCCCAGAAACCCGAACATCAAGGTGGAAAGTCAATGTCTAGTCCAAATCTCCAGGATGCAGAGTTTCGAATCCAAAGTTGCAACCCAAAAATTGAAATCCAAAATTCACATGGGGCCAAAAAGAAAAAAATGGAAGGGTCCAGGTTCTGCTCATCTGGACAGTATCACACCAGAGCGAGCAAATGAGGCGGCGTGCGTAGAGCCCCAGGCATTCTCCCATTCTATGCCACCATCTGGGGCGCCAGTGCGCGCCGTGTGTACGCAGTGCGACACCAGAAATAGCGGCTTGACACACGTACAAGTTTGCATTCTCAATAGCTTCGTGGTCCTGCAGAAAGGCGTCCGCGACCGCTCTTTTGAGCCTTCCTCGGGATTGGCTTTCGCACAGTCTTTTTGTTATGAATAGCACGGACTGATCTGGCTATATCCCACACTTTCTTCTCCATCGTCGTTTGTTGCCTATACTTTGCCACCGCTCGCCTCACCTGAATAGCTAGCGTCTTGCTTTTTGTGCTGCACCCGAAGGACTCCTTTTCGTGTCCCTACTGAGCTATCCGTGACGTTTCATTAAAGGGCCATTCAGCACAGAATTCGTTAGACGGCTGTTCCACCGTTCTTCCTTTTTGGACCCAACCACCGCTTCAAACCACCGTTTCGCTGCTACAAACCACGCTTTACAACTCCAAACCACGCTTTACCTCGCCATACCTGCTACTGCTCGCCATCCTCCCCGTCTATAATGGATAACTTCTCCCATCCGTCGTTCCGGTCGTTTTCCGCCACCAGCACGCCCTCCATGAATTCGTCCACTGCAAGCATATCACGTGTGGCCTCGGGGCCCATCGCTGCCCTTAACATGTCCATGAACAAAGCGTCGCTGGCGAAGGACCATATGTTCTATAAGAGCAAGATCTTATTGCGAAGGTTGAGTGAGTTTCCTGGAATGCAGCCTTATATTGAACAAGCACAACTTACTGCTGAACGTTGTGCTGAACAGCAGGCGCTTGCGTTGTCCCAGCAGTTGCTGCAGACCGATAGTTCGCCGAATGCGTTCCGGAGCTCCACTGGCTCCAGTGGCTTTTCCATCTACCTGGACAATTCGGCGGTGTCTTCCGCCCAGAGCCCGTTTCCGTTGTCGAAAAACATCTTTACATACACTGCAGGTGTCCTTCCGGCTAACTTGCGCCTGGACCCGGCCACGCTGGTGTGGAAATTGTTCCAACGAGGCACGCCGTTGTGCTTGATCTTCAACAGAATCATGCCTGAACACGCCATCGAAATCATGGAAGGCGATGACCTTAGAATGTGCAAGAAAGCCGTTTATGACTTTGTGGTGGCCGTGAAGACCCACATGGAGGTTGACGACGAGTCCATGTTCACCATCTCCAATGTGTTTTCGGAAAACACCCACGATCTTCTAAAAATCATCGATGCTGTGATTGGCTTGCTTGACCAGTGTCCGGCCACACGCTTGGACCCTGCGGAGGAAGAGTTGTTGGGCGGTTTTGCTGACCTCAAAATAACTGATGACCGATCCAAGGTGTTCAAAGAGTTGATTCAAACTGAGCGCAAGTACATTCTGGACTTGGAGCTTTTGATTGCCTACCGAAATGAGCTCCAGGCCGCTGATGCCCTTTCGTCAGAACAGCTCCATGTTTTGTTCCCGAATCTTAATGATATTGTGGATTTCCACCGCCGCTTGTTGTGTGGGCTTGAATGCAACATCGATGTTCCAACGAAATACCAACGAATTGGCTCTGTTTTTATCCATGCTTCCAATGGCCCGTTTCGTGCTTATGAGCCATGGACTATTGGGCAAATTGGTGCCATTGAGCTAATATCCAAGGAGGCCGCTAATCTCAAGAAATCCTCCTCCTTGATTGACCCGGGCTTCGAGCTACAGTCGTTCATCATTAAGCCCATTCAACGTCTTTGCAAATACCCATTGCTACTAAAGGAACTCCTCAAAACTTATACGGATTCCGTGGATGCCACTTATTACAACGAACTCCTGCTTGCAAATGCTGCGATGAAAGAGGTGGCTAACCAGGTCAATGAAGCGCAAAGACGGTCTGAAAACGTGGGTTTCCTACATAACCTCGTGGACCGCGTCAAGAACTGGCGTGGCTTCAATTTGCGTGACCAGGGCGACTTGCTCTACCATAGCCCGGTTTCCATTAAAGATGGCGATAGTGAAAAAGAGTACGTTGCATACCTCTTTGAGAAAATCATATTCTTCTTCATTGAAGTCATTCCTACCGATAAACAAAAGGACAAGAAGAAGAGAGAGCTTTTGTCGTCCAGGAAAAAATCAGGCAGCAATGTTTCGGGCTCCACTACCAATTTGTTGGAGTCTCTCAGTGCAGGAAAAGATAGCACTACGCTTGAATTGAAAGGAAGAGTGTACATCTCGGAGATCTACAACATCCAGTCAGCTAATCTTCAAGGCTACACTTTGGTTATCTCATGGTCCGGAAAGAAAGAAAGCGGGTCGTTCACTTTGCGGTACAAGACCGAGGAACCCAGAAATCAATGGGAGAACTGCTTGAGAGCTTTGAAGAGCAATGAAATGAACAACCAGTTGCAGAAAAAGCTTAGAGATTCTAGAGGGTCGCTTGGCACCAACTACTCCAGTGATGTCATGGGAGGACAGCATGCAGGCTTCCATGTTGCAGAGTCCCCATCGCACAAGTCAGATACATCGGAGCAAAGGCACACGTCTTCTTCCTCCACTTTCAGTATGATGAAGATGGGCCGCCACGGATACTCCACCAACTCGCCTGGATATGCGGACTCGGTGCCAGTGTCGCCAGCAGGGCTGCACATCCAGATCAAGTTATTCTACAAGAGAGAAGAGGTTCAGGAGGCCTTGGCGGTGACCACGGCCATCACGTTCCAGGAATTGCACCACAAAATCGCATCGTACATTGCTGCCAGTCCGGAAGTTGATGAGGATGTGATCATCAACAAGCTCAAGTATAAGGACGAGGAAGGCGATTTCGTTGTGATTGATTCGCTGGACGATTGGCAGCTCGCGATAGATATGATTGACGAGCTAGCGGACCAGAACAACTCCGAGCGCTCGTTGAATATCTGGGTGTCATAGACAGCAGAATGGATTACAGAATGGGTGTTTCAACAGGTGGTTACTCAGGTAATTACCATTTGAGTTGAGCTTCAGTCGATTTCTGTTTCAGTCGATTTCTGCTATATCAATTTCTGCTTCAGCAATTGAGCTACTTGCAATTACACCAGGTCCATGCTTTCAGAGCTTATACATTGAGGTCTTGCTCTCATGTTCATACCTTCAAAGGCCTCAACCTATTTATTCAGAGGCCATCACTCACTAATTTCAAGATGTGATTATCATGGAAGCAGACCTGCCTAATAATGGCTAGTGGCGTATACAGGAAATTGGGAGGTGAGGTTTAAGCGCATGGTGCGCGAAGAGCAGCGGGGCACGTGACCGCATTATCATCATCGCCCTTTTGATTGGATGGCCGCGGCCACCTCCATGGGCCAGAAGTTCCACCACTCGCCAAAGATACCCGGTAGAGTGAAGGCGGAGTTTCACGTATGATATGTGTGGGGTCTGTGCCTCGTGTACGTGACCCCTTACTGTGTTTATAGCCGTTGTTTGTGACTTGTAGAACCATGTGTGAGTCATGAAAAATGTACACCTTCTCGATTTCGCAGCTCATATTTCGCATACACCTCTCAGCCTACATTTCCATACTACACTTCTCCGTCTACCGTACATTAATACCCTCTTTTGGAGACGTTATCTGGCACACAAGATGCTTCACGCAATGCCCAGGCCCGGCTCATCGCTCAGGCATATAAAAGGGCCCGCTTCGCTGCGGTTTCTACATTCAGCATATGCCAAGTTCTTTGGTCTTAGAAGCCTCCAAAACGGGCACAATAACTTCCCAAATGGGTGCAGAAACTCCCAGAATGGAAATCGAAACTCCCAGAATGGACTCAAATACTCTTTAAACGGAAACAGAATTGTCCTGCTCCGAACTCCCACGCTAATTCAAGTACGTGGCATTGGCAGCACGTCCAGAAGGATGTTCAGGTCAAACGACGTGCTCTGTGCACAACATTCCGAAAAGACCTTGGACCAATTAAGTGCCGAGGAAAAAGAAACTCTCTTTGAAGAAAGAGCCGTAGATAATGTGGACGTGTGTATTGTGGGTGGAGGTCCTGCAGGTATAGCCACGGCCATCAAGTTGAAGCAATTGGATCTTGAATCAGGAAGTGGAGAAATGCGCGTGGTGCTCTTGGAAAAAGCCGCAGATTTTGGTTCTCACATGGTCAGCGGAGCGGTGATCGAGCCGCGGGCCTTGCGGGAGCTTTTCCCCGACCTGGAGCATTATTCCGAGGCTGGGGAAGGCATCCCGTTGCCTGCAGACCTAGTGACCTTGGCTGAACACGACGAAATGAAGTACTTGACTTCCGAGTATGCGTTTTCGTTGCCTGAACCTCCTCAGATGGTCAACAAGGGCAAGAACTACATTGTGTCGTTGAACCAGACCGTACTGTACCTTGCCGAACAGGCTGCTGAGCTTGGTGTGGAGATGTACCCGGGGATTGCAGTTAGTGAACTCATATACAATGAAGACGGAACAGCAGTGAAGGGTGTGGCCACCAAGGATGTGGGAATAGCACGTGACGGCCGCCCCAAGCTGTCGTTTGAAAGAGGGATGGAGTTCCATGCCCGTCAGACGGTGCTTGCTGAAGGCTGCCATGGGTCTCTTACAAAGAAGGCCATGGCCAAGTTCAAACTCAGGGAAAACTGCAGTCCGCAGACATATGGTTTGGGAATCAAAGAGGTGTGGACGGTGCCCGAGGAGAACTTCCAGAAGGGTTTTGTGGGACACACGTTGGGGTTCCCTCTCCCTATGGACGTTTACGGAGGTGGGTTCATGTACCACTTTGGCGAGGGTATGGTTGCCGTTGGACTCGTGGTGGGCTTGGACTATGCCAACCCGTACATCCTGCCGTACGAGGAGTTCCAGAAAATGAAGACCCACCCTTACTACTCCAATGTGCTTGAAGGAGGCGAGTGTGTGTCGTATGCCGCACGGGTGCTTAATGAGGGAGGCTACCAGCTGATCCCCAAGCTCCACTTTCCTGGAGGTTTACTAGTGGGGTGTTCAGCCGGGTTCATCAACTTGCCCAAGATCAAGGGTACACACACGGCCATGAAGTCGGGGCTTGTGGCGGCCGAAACCATTTTCAAGCATTTGGGCCAATTGGACGTGGTGGATGAAGATACCCCCATGACGCAGGTGTGGGACTTGCACGACTACGAAGAGAACTTCAAGCAGTCGTGGGCCTATGAGGAGCTCTACCAGGTACGCAACATCAGACCAGCATTCAACCTTCTCCCCGGACCCCTTGGCTTCTTGAGTGGTCTCTCCCACTCCGGACTCACCACCATGGTCACCAATGGAGCAGAGCCCTGGACTCTTACGGTGGACCACACTGATGCAGAGGCCACGAAGGCAGCTGCCAACTACTCACCCATCGAGTACCCCAAACCAGATGGCAAACTCACCTTCGATATCCTCACGTCGGTGTCCCGAACCGGTACGTACCACCAGGAAGACGAGCCATGTCACTTGCGGATCCCAGAGCAAGACTACCGCAAGCACGCGGAGATGTCGTGGCCCAAGTACAAGGGCGTGGAGAGCCGGTTCTGTCCTGCGGGAGTCTACGAGTACATCGAGGATAAGAACGAGCCTTTGGGGGTCAAGTTCAACATCAACAGCCAGAACTGCATCCACTGCAAGACCTGTGACATCAAGGTGCCCACGCAGGATATCAACTGGGAGGTTCCAGAGGGTGGAGACGGGCCCAAGTACTACATGACCTGATCTTCCTCGCTACATCACTCACCACATTACTCACTCTATAGATAAACTGTATAGACGATTCAGTACTTGTAGACAAGAAATGGCCCCAGTAATTGTACATGGTCTCGCATTATACAGTGGGTGTACTTCCATAAATGGTCACTTCTATTACCCTAGGGTGTATAAGATCTAACTCCCTTCTGAGTTGTTGGAATACCCTAAAACCCATAGAGTAATTATAAGATCTGGTTGAAGATGAGGTGTTCAACAATACAGACTACTCATTTTCCATTTAGGATGAGGATTTAGACGAGTAGGTGGTAGTGCTGAGTCTAATTCTGGAACATACATTCATAAGCCTTCTGTTAGATCCACCATAGTCAGGGCCCTATCTATAGAAATATCATGAAGCCTACTGTCAGATCCTGAAATGGCCATGCCCTCATAGTATTTCGTACAATGAAGGCTCCAGAACAATCCTCACCATTGTTCAGATGGTGAGTTTTTCGATGCCACGGTTCTCTCAAAGTTATAAGCCGCTCCAGTTCCTCTCTGAAGAACCATCAACGAGAATAGTATCTGTAAGGCATTAATGTATCAAAGAACATAACACCTTCCGGATCATAACCATTCTAGTATGTAGACTGAGGGTGTACTCTATTTATAGTTCCAAACGGCTTTTTTCAGCTAGATCAGGTTCTGTTGAGAGAACAATACCCAGGCTTTGTGTGAAGCTTATTGGATTCCGTGATCAGGCCATTTGACACCACAATAAGGTACAATGTCAGTCAGTGTATACTATCTGAACAGTTAATGTATACATAAGGTTTGAACAGTGGAAATCTTTTGAGTGCCTTTCCATCAGAACAGTCACACGGAACTCAGATTGGCTATCAGCAAATCTACCTTTTCGTGAACACTAGACTACAGTGTCACGTAGTATAATTGTATAATACATTCAATAGTCTACTTAATCGGAGTGATGTAGTATAGTTTGGTGGTAGTAGTTTTATGTTGTATTATTAGGTGTATTTCTATAGTGACAGTATTAGTTATACTTCTATAGTGACAGACTTATAGTGGTATTCTACTAGGTTAACGTACTCAGCTAGGTGGTGCTAGACTGTGACTATGACTATAATAGTGGCAATTAATATGAGGTAATTTACTTTTTATGTTTCTGATGTAGAATATACCCAGATTTATGTGAAACACCTGACGTGTGTACCCCATATTTTTTTCACGCTCGATACTCTATGGATTCCACCCCACTCTCGAACTGCGCACTCCATATACTTATGACTGTACCATAGTGCATAGTATAATCTAAACCTGCACGAAACTGTCTTTTTTGACTTTCATTATTGATTAATGTTTTTAGCTTTATGGATTTTTTCATGTCTTTTATGTCTTTTTTATGTCTTTTTTACTATAGTATTGTACAGGAGTGGGCGTTTAGAATTCATGGTTCGGCTGCGCACTGGTATTATTTAACATCATGCTTAGAATCAGAATATATGCAAATGCAATTGGGACATTGGACCGGAACTGACTTGCACTGGAACTGGATATACTACCCTCGGAAATGCCCAAGACCCGTTTCAAAAATATATCCACAGAGCTAATTAGAGTCGTCTGCTTCTTCATATATCCTGTCATGTATAGGAGTCACGAAAGTATATAAAATGCCGTACACACAGTGACACCGTGCTACCATAATATCTAGCTACTCACAGACAAGAAAAGGAAGCCAACTATTCTATCTCAACAGACCATTGTGATTATGGATTTGGGTATGCCTCATGGGCCCTAGATAAGTATACCCTGGACTAGCCTATGAAGTAGACAAGCAAATATGAGAATTCCAGGGATGTCAGAATATGAAGTCTAGGAAACGAGACTTGGCGAGTTTTAGAAACTGCCATTTTTGGTTGAAATGAACTCAATATACACTACGCATCAGTAAAGCTCCAACTCTACACTACTTAACATGACATCAAAGCCACTTGGTCACTGATAGTACTCTACTAGCCTCATACTACTATTTCTAAAAGTACTAATACTACCAAATTACTCTACTAGCTCTACTGCTAGTACCATGACTACTTCTCTACCACTACTCCTCTACCACTACTCTCCAGTATCCAACCGTTTACTATTAATATGGCCATACTACGAAAAGTGTTAGTTATACCCTTGTTCACACTACTACATTAGTACTGCCCGTAGAGGTATTATGAAGTCTACACGGTCTTATCTTAACAATGGTCATTGAATATCGCAGTCACTGACCAATTGACAGTATCTATTGGACCATAAGGATCTTGAACATCCCCACTATTGCTCCGGTAAAAAGTTTTCCATGTCACGTTTTCTCCCGAAACACTAAAAACCACTTAGATACATCCTTTTGAGAAATCTTCGATAAATACAAGTTTAAGTAATTTAGATGCTATTGAGAATGTGAGAGATACTAAATTACACTATACTTTCACTAGTACCAAAATCAGTAGTTCCAAAATCAGTAGTACCAAAATCACTAGCACCACCATCAGTAGTACCAAAATCACTAGTACTAGCAGACAGACAGACAACCCTGTAATTCAATTTGCGGTCGCATTCCGCCATAAAAAACCATGAAATTCATATCTCATCCACATATGACTGACCAAGTACCATGACCAAAAGCAGACTTTGACTAATATACTAAGTACGGTACATATAAATTCATCAATAAATACATTCCTATATCACTAGTCAATATGCCGTAGTCTTAGTACTTAGCCGTGGCCGCACTATAGTAGTAGCCTTATAGATGGTGTGGCCTTATAGATGGTGTAGTATGGATATGCTTAATGGAGTCTATGAAGTGAGGTCACATAATGACTCTAGTAGAATCTGCTTAGGAAACTCTGGACTGTCTTTTTTACTCTACTGTAATAGGTTCGTTTTGGATGACTCTGATCAAATTAGCTAATAAATAATAGAATTAGCTAATAAATAATAGAAATATATGTAGATTATACTGGCGAACCATGAGTTCAGGTTATTTATGACTCGATGATAAATTCATATGAAGTGGTCTTAAATTTAGAAGGAGTTAATGCTAGAAAATAGTGTTTAGAATTGAAAATACATACAATACAGGATTCACTTTGGTAAACCAAAACCTATAAGTAGCTCTACCATTCTCGGTAAACGTATGACTACCATTGGGTACTACAAGTATTGAGGAATCTACAATTCCATAGATCCAATCACACCTTTAATACGTTCAACTCCATTTCACCGACTTTATTGTCTTTGCTTAATAGTTTCTTGATCACTCCTATAGAACACAATACTTACTATCTATACTACTTTACTCTACACTATACTACTATACTACTATACTCAACACTATACTACTGTACTCTGCTACTCTACTACTCTACTATACCTGCTAGATCCGAAGTGCTTTATTTAAGACTATGATTACAGATGCACTGCATGAGGACGTCAAAATACATTAAATAAAAGGGTAAAAAACAGGTAAAAAAAGCAAGGTATGGATCTAAAATGTTAATAGAAATGAAATTAAACAGTAGATGTTGCATTCTTGTGTAATGTTTAGGTATTAAGTTATCTTTGTTAGTTGATGATTCTCCAGAGGGAAATCGAGCTATTTAAGTAGTTGACAACAGGGTTGTTAGATCCAAGATGGGTGGATAAAACCCATATATGCTCAAGATTCTTCATGACCAATTGTTGAACATCATGATCGCTGAAAGAAACACGATGGCCGGCTTAATGCCGTTTACCATGTACGAGATGCTGAAGAACCCGAAAATTTGGGCCAAGGTCAAGCAAGAGGTGTCCACCATTGCATCCTTCAATCTATACCCTCAATTTAAATTCTTTAGACCCTCATTGTAGAACCCTAATTGTAGACCACCCTAGATCCTTTATTCTTTTACCCATTAGGGGTCTTTCGGCTCCCACAAGATTTAGTGTGACAGTAATGTGTGACTGTACGTAGTATAACTAACAGTGTAAAAGTGCTTAGGATAACAGTTGTAGTGTATAGTAAGTAGTTTACCGTACTTAGAGTCATATGTAACAGTACTTAGTGTAACAGTACGTAGTGTAACAAAATTTAGTGTGACAGTACTTAGTGTAACAAACTTGAGTGTGACCGTAGTAGTATAGCACTAACAGTGGACGGTACGCATAGTATATTAGATTCTCATTCTTCTTCCCTTATTATTGGCTCAGTATTGGCTCACATGTACATTTAATCGGGAATCGATGCTACTACACCCTTTCGGGTTTCTTTACTACACTTCTTCGGCTACTTTCCGGCAGACTACTTAATGGCGTCCTACTCTTCCTGAAAAATCATCAAAGAAAATAATTTCGATTAGGTAATTAAAATACTTATAGGAATCTAACAGGGTAGTCTGGTCACCATATTCTAGCTCATGTTTTCGTGACACCTCGGTTGATAACTTTCCACCAAGTACTTCGTGATATGTGACTGAGGAGACGAGATGGCCATTGTTAGAATTGGACAACAAGGCTTCTAATACCTCTATGGGTAGTGCTTTGCCTATAGTGGATCTAACAGAGGTAAATTTTTATATGAAAAACATGATGTCTAGAAATTTAACATGTATAGATGTAATGGTGAGAGATTGAGGCAGGTGATTGTGGCAGGTGCAGGAAATCCACCACTCAAATAGGACTAGACTCTGTTTCGAAGGATCCATATGTGGTACCCTCTATATTTACTGACTAGAAGTGAAAGTGAATATATATTGACAGATGTCGTTTCCATATACTGGATCCATTACTGACTACTATAGTCTATACCAAAGACTACACCAGCTAGTTACACCAGCTAATTGAGACTACGTCAGCAACTTGTTGTTAATGTACATTTTATGGAGTAGAACTCCGTGCCTGCGAAGCAGAGCGTCTAGTAAGTAGCCGGCCAAAGCAGTCTCAGCGGTCTGAGCGGCCTCTGCAGTTTCAACAGTCTCAGCAGTCTCAGCAGTCTCAGCAGTCTCAGCAGTTTCAGCAGTTTCAGCAGTCTCAGCAGTCTCAGCAGCTCAGCAGCTCAGAAGCTCAGAAGCTCAGAAGCTCAGCTGAAGTACTTGTCTAAATCAGACAAGCTCACGTTTTCCGGCGCATCGATCTCCTGGACCAAGAACCCGGACTTGACTGCATACTCCCAGTTGGACAGTGAGCGGCCACGAGCCTTGGACGGCCCCGAGATGGTGCCGTTGGCCGAAGCTGTGATGGCCTTGAGCGCAGCCGCATGTAAAGCAGCAGCAGCCGCAGCCGCATTGGCACTATGAGAGCACGGCGTCTTGGGTGCGCGCGGAGCTGCTGCTGCTGCAGTCACGTACTTGGTCTTCTTGTTGACCGATAAGTACGACATGGACTTGGACCGCTTGCCGTTTTTCTTGAGCACATCCACGGAGAAGCTCAGGTCGTCGTCGTCGTCGGTGTCAAACACCTCCAAGTCGTCGAAATCAAAGTCCGAGTCTGCAGATGGCTTGGGGGCTTGCGTCGCATCTTCTTCCACGGCCATATCGGAGTCTGCATCAGTATTGGCCTTTAAATTGGCTGCAACTGGAGCCGATGAGTAAGGCACGAACAAGTGGCTGGAATCCAGACTGTCCAGAAAAGCGGGTCTGGCCGAGATGCCAAGGTCAAACATGGTCTGTCTTCTGGGCTTCAGCAAGGCCGATTGCTTTGCAGCCTCGAACGAGTCTGCTGGAAACTGCGAGTTCAGCCCATTGACAAAGGTCAACGAGCCCAGTTGCAGTTTCTGCAGCTCCATGGCGTTTTTGACGTGCACATGGAAATCCTTGGCCAAGAGGCCTCGGTACACGTAGACCATGCGTTTGGGCAGGGCATCGGCCCATTCCCGCGAAAGAGCGTACTTCAAGTTCAGGTCACCTTTTTCCACGCGTTTGACGTAGGCGTTCAACTTGGCACTGACCAAATTGGATGTTTTGCTCAGCAACTGCGCCATTTCGGGGTGTCTTTCCACCAACACGTCACAGATTTGTTTCACGGTCATGCCTGCGCCTTCGGCATCTTTTTCATACAAAATGAGGAAAATGGCAAAAAGCACATCGTCTTCAAGCGACGAATCGCCTTCTTGCTCCGGTTTGGGTTTTTCTCCGGTCACGGGAATGGTGGTGGAGATCCCCGTGGCAATAGGCACGCGTGAAGCCGGCTTGGGCTTTTTCCCTAGCACAGCCAAATTCATCTTGGGGTAAAAACCGCCTTGCACCGTGGGTGGGGTCAGGTCACGTGAGCTGATGGAGTTCTGCGACGACATGGAAGATGTATTCTTCTTGAGTATGCCCGAGTTCATCAACGAGTCCGGCGAGATGCTACGCAGCGTAGGCGACAAAGGCGAAACTTCAGGCGAAGCGGACTTGGCCAAGTTTTGGCCGTCTGTTTGAAGAATTTCGTTGTTTTCATCAATATCATGATCATGATCATCATCATCATTTTCATCATTTTCGTCATTTTCTTCCACATCAACATCATCAATTTCTTCGTCGTTTTCGTCGTGGTCTCTCTCATCAGTGGGGTTTTCAAAGTACAGTTTGCCAAGGTCGGAAATGACCAAGTTGGAGGAGTCCAGCCTGGAGTTGAATGCAGGAGCTGCATGGCTCGATGCCACAGCAAGTGGTCTTCTGTCTGCCAAGGCCATTTTTTTTTTAAAGTTTCGTCAATTGGGAGGGTAGGTAGACGGCCGGTCACGGGTTCATGTACAGGAACAGCGTTCGAAGCGGAGAGAAGCGATACTCAAATGCTCTCTAAAGGCCGGGGCCAAACTATGGTTAGTACTGGGCAACGCAACGGCTTGCCATTGGTTGGGTTTCTGGCAGGGTGAGTAAAGGGGTCAAGCACACATACTAATAAGACAAGGGAGAAAGGAAGGGAGCTAAAGTCAACTTAGCTAGCGGCGGCTTCAAGAAGAAGAGGCGATTATTGGTAGGTCCTCGAGGTTATGTGCAGATTCCAGAAGCAGCGGTTCAGAAGGCAGGACTGGTTCAGGTACAGCGGGCTGTTTCAGAAGCAGTTTCAAGACGGTTTCAGCTTTTGAGTGTTTCAACTTTCAGTGTTTCACCTTTACAGTTTTGCAATGTTTCAAAGTTTCACCTTTGTAGTTTTGCAATGTTTCAAAGTTTCACCTTTCAGTATTTCAACTTTCAGTGATTCAACTCTGCAGTGTTTCACCTTTTAGTGTTGCAATGTTTCAAAGTTGTGGGACACGGGGAACCGTTTCAGAGTGCAGATAGCAGTTTCAGGCCTAATAGGGGTAAGCGCCTAAAAAAAAACGTCTGATCCAAAAAGTTCGAGAGTTTGATATTTCAAACAGTGTCTGACGATTTAATAACGTTATTTGTTTGACTAGCGTTTCAGAGTGCCGCTGAGTTCTGCGTGTGTATGGATCTGGTCCGAGATGGAGGGAAGCCTGGGGAAAAAGACGGACGACCAGCGAAGGTGAAGTGTGGAGAAAGTGCCCCGTGAACTGAATCAAGAGGTGAGTTTTAATAGCAGCCAAAAAAGCCTGGAAGGATAGGCGAAGTACGAGACCCGAGGTGGAGTGTGGATTGGGGTTGAAGATATGGATCTGAGATTAGGTATTTATTTTTTTTTCACTCCAGTTCGCATAGTGCGTGCTTATTGGGGCTGATAAGGGCTTCTTTCTGGTCCGCGCACGCACCCACTTGGGATTCTGCCTTTGCTTGCCACACCCAGGGGATTTGGGATGATGTGGAGAGGTACGGGTGTTGCCTGCAGATACACAACCCTACCTAGCCTTTTTTTTTTCTTTTTAGGGCTTGGTTGGCGTTTGGCCTCATGGGCTCTGGCGTGGCAGATAACGTGACTGTTGTGACGACAGTTTGCGCGCGAAGAGGGAAGGTGCCACATCACGTGGCCTCGCAGCCCTGGCTTTGTTCCATCGCGCCCTATCTCGCATGAGCCGTAAACTGGCTGCACCACACGGCATGGAAGCACTGCACACCGCACCTCTTAGTATGCGGTGCTGCCCTTACAGGGACACCAGTACATCCAAATTTTCATACCGGTACATCCCATGAAGCCAACCCATAAATCTACATCTACATCTAACTCACTATCACTTCAATGACCTGCAGCCCTTCTTGAATATCAAGACACCCCCGTCTGCATTAGCCCGTGTACCAGTGCATTAGCCCGCGTACCAGTGCATTAGTCCGTGTATTAGTGTATTATTATAAGACTGTCCTGCATACAGGCTACTCTCTGGCCTCTTCCACCGCCTTCATAGTCAAGCCAAAGTCCTCTTTCCAGTAGTCATCCTCGTAAGGCTTGTCCAAAGTTCCTGCAGGTGGAACGAACCACCAGTTCACAGCAATATGGGCATTTTCGTCTTCCGCACTGAAACTGGTCACCTCGTGGAACCAACCCACGGGAATATATAAAAGATCACCCGGCTCAAGCCAGACCTCCATTTTCTTAAGATTTAAAAGTCCGGGAAAGTGGTTGTTGGCGAGTTCCTCGAGCGGACGCCTATATGCAGGCTCCACTTCATCCAAGTGCAAAAGCACTGGAGGAATGGATGAAAAGCTGGGAGGGTCGAGTGGTAAGTGTTCCCCCGTATACTTGGGCTCGTTCTCCACAAGGTCATGTAAATATTGCTCGGAAAAAACGGAAAAATCGCCCTTTTCAAGCATCCAAAGAGCCCATTCCGCCTGGATGGCCCCATCTTCCCTCATAGGCCGCCAAAACCGGGCGTTTTCGTTCACCTGGTAGTCTATCAAGCCGTTGGGGTATACCTTATTGATATCGCCCACTGTAGCCAACTTCTCCGCGTTTTCCGGCGAGAAAAGCGTGAACCGTTTGCGGCCTTCCACCAAAAAGTAGAGGTTATCTGCATGGTCATGGTGGAGACCGGACGAATTGCCCCGAGGAACGTATTTTCCCAAAGACGCAATTGTGGGGTGCAGAAAGTCTGGTTTGGGGCCGTCTGTGCTTGAAGAGCCCATCCAAAGGTTGATTTGCTGGGTAAAAAGGCCGTTGAAAGGCTCAGGAATGATGGGAAACGCGGGCTTTTTCTGCTGCGCAAGGTTGGTGAGCGGAGGTTGGAAGAGCGTCCGGATACGGACTTCAGATTCATCTTGTTCGTCTTGTTCGTCGTGTTCGTCTTGTTCGCCTTCGTCGTAGTCGTCCTGGAGGTTGGAGAAGTCTACATCGAAATCCGACTCGGAGTCCAGGTTTAAATGGCCGGAAAGGATGGGGAGCTTTTTTTCGGGCTTGAAATCGGCACTTTCAGTGTCTTTTTCGGGCTCGGAATCGGACGGTTCGTTTTTTCCGTCGGAATTCTCGTCATTTTGGCCAATTTCCTCGGTTTTTTCGTCATTTTCATCACTTTCAGCACCAGAAGGCTCAGAACCTTGCGAATTCTCACCGTTTTCACTGCCAAAACCTTCAAAATCATCACCAATCTCGTCGTTTTCATCCGAACTGTTCTCATCCGAACAGTCGTTTTCATCCGACCCTTCGTTCTCTTCATACTGAGTGGTCAAGTAAAAAGAATCATCTCCAGACTTAAGTCTCAGGACAATCTCGGCAAGCGACATTTTCTCCCGCTTCTTGCCCAGGCCAAAGCCGTGCTGAACTTTACGCTCGACCTGGAGCGGCTCATGGTAATCTAGGGTCTGCACGATGTTGTCTAGGCGGAGCGAACTGGCGTCGATGGGTGCAGACATGTTCAACTTAGCAGGCCTTCTTTGGTCGATGTACTGCAGGCGGAACAGAGCGACATCGGCCACAGTTTGGATGGAGTCGCCGGCCTGTACGCAGTAGCCCCTGTATCCACAGTTTGGTTTGTGCAGCTTCGTTCTGCGTGGAGAATCGGCAGTTGTGGAGGAGTTGAAGGAGCCCATGAGTGGTGATGGAGTGAGGTGATGCGCGCACATGTGGGCACACTGTGCGTAAGGTCCCAAAAGGGCAAAACCATCTCCAACTTCCGCTATAATCGCATGTCGCAGCGATTGCATGATGTCGATGCACCTCAACTCCACGTCTATTTGAGTTTATGCACTCGACCCCCGGTTCATCTCCTTGCACTTGGTGCAGCCTTGCAACCCCTGGCTGGCTGCACGCTGCACTTCTGGCCGGAATACCTTCAACACCCCGGTTTTCCTGGCACTTGTGGCACCATCCGGCGCCTAAACCTTGGGTGCGCATACATGTTCTGCCATGCAACCACTATAATCGCGGCCCCCTATCTCAGGAGCTAGGCCGTAGATCGGGATTCCGAGGCGGAATACGATTGTGGATTTTACACGTACGCCATAAGCCCGGACTAACATCAATTAGGCTTTAAGTAGATCTTAGTGGCTTTTAGAATTGGAGTCCCGAATGCACGCTGCACAAAATAAGCAAGATCATGCAGAGATAAAACCACAATAGAAACAGACGGTTCGTCACGACGATTTGCAATTTCTTACATGGCCGACGATTCATGATTGACTAAATTGCATCATGAGTCGAACGGCTCCTGGGCTCGCTCTGGCTCAACCCCGCTCCCCGACACACATTATGCACCGTCGCCTGTACTGCATATCACCCGATTTTTCGTAAGTCGTCGGCATAAGCTGGCCGGCCCACCTGGACCCGTAGATGGTCTGCCTTACGACTGACTAGGGCGCGTTGCATTACCGAATTGGATGTTTCGATCTGATCTCTGGACCACTGGACCGGTGGGCCGGTGGGCCGGTGGGCCGGTGGGCCGGTGGGCCGGTGGACCTGGACCTGGACCTGGACCTGGACCTGAGCCTCTAGGCCTGGACCTCTGGATACCTAGAATTCTGGACCCCTTAGGTATTTAAGAATAATTTTGAAATAGCCTCTGTGCACTCTAGAAATTGGTCCAATCATAGATTCTGTCTACTTTCTATCTATTTTTTGTTTGTCTGTTTCTTTTTTTCTGACGTCAGACTGGCCTTTAGTGTGATTGCAATGCTCATGGACCAGTGCGGAGTGCGGAAGTCAGTCAGTGACATTGAAGTGGTGGACCAGAAATGACTTCAATTTAATGTTAAGCTTAATTTCGTGGATTGGTTGAAGTGAATTTAAAAAATTATGTTTTTTTGGAATTCCAATTTTTAGTACTTCTCACTCTCATAGTCTATCCACGCACCTCACCTCACCTCACCTCACCGGACTACAACTACAGACTAAATGGGGAACAGACTACTACTGAAATAGCAACTCACTCTAATACTACTGAAATGTATTGGACAGCTGCTACTAACTACTAACTACTGAAGCATTACTGATAAGTACCGATGACTACTGACCGATTATAGCATACTAGAAGTTCTAGAAGTCATATCAACTTACTGCTGATTTTAAAGACAACTAGTGACTGATTTTAATGACAAATAGTGACTGACTTTAATGACAACTAGTGACTGACTTCAAAGACAAATAGTGACTGGCTTAGGTACTACTGGCCGACTCAATTGCTACTGATAGTGACAGAGAATATTCCAGTGATTGACCAGTGGTGAGTCACCCATTATAGTCACCTAGTATAGTTTCCTAGTATAGTCACCTATTTTAGTCACCTATTTTAGTCTCAAATTATAGTCTTCTAGTATAGTCACCTATTATAGTCACCTATTTTAGTCCCATATTATAGTCTCATATTATTGTCGTAGTTATATATCAGTATAGAAAGCATTGGAGTAGCTGGAATGGGCAAACTTTACCTTGGAAGATTCTGAAAAAGATGGATGGTACCATATACTACTGTATACAAAGTATATCTTACTCTGAATGCGTTGATACTTCTCCTCTATTATGGTCTAATATGGTGCTATTATGGTACTTATATAGTGGCTGTTAGATCCACGATAGGCAGGGCCCTGCCTATAGAGGATTCATAAAGCCTACTCTGTCCGATCGTAACAATGGCCATTCCAAACGCCGTGCCAGTCCCTTTGGAATATTCTAGAACAATCCTTACCATTGTTCTAGTGGAGAGGTTTTCGGGTAACATGTTTCTCTCAAAGTTATATAAGCCACTTCGGTTCCTCTCTTGAGGAACCATCAACGAGAAAAGTATTAGTAAGGCATAAATGTATTAAAGAAAATAACAGTGGCACTCCTATAATGTTACTCCTATTATGGTACCTATAATGGTGGTATATTGTGAAATGATTGTGGAGTGGATGGAAATAGTAGTTTGGGGAAAAGATTACCATGTGCTGGTCCTGGAAAAAGCCATAGAGGGAGAATATGAACAAGACTTGCAACGTTTTAGAGGTACCAGTTATCTCCATAGTCACCATACCAGCCCATACCAGCCCATAACAGCCCATAACAGCTCTTACCAGCTCATACTATGTCCATATGTTAGACATGGAGACTGTGTTGGACATGGAGAATATGTTAGACATGGAAGTTGGACAAGTGACGTACTTAAAGGAGTATAGGTTTCAATGACTTAGCCTAGGGAAAAAGCCATCAGGAGAAGGGCCTTGCTGCTGGACTGTCTTTGCAGTAATTCTGACCACACTTTGTCACTGTAAGTACCAGTAAACTAAGACTGTAGTACTCAAGTACCAGTAAACTAAGACTGTAGTTCTCAAGTATCACTGGTCTAAGCACTTAATGTAAGTCCATGCCAGAGGACTAGCTAACCCTGAAACTAGTTAGTATGGGTTCTAGTGGTAGACCCAGAGTACTATGCTGCTATTAGTAATGAAGCCACACATTTTCCCAGTACTATTATCTAAGTATTATTTTCCCAGTACTTTTTTCCCAGTACTTTTTTCCCAGTACTATTTTCCCAGTACTATTTTCCAAGCACTATTATCTAAGCACTATCACATTAGTTACGGCTCCCTCAAAGTTCACCGTAAACAATTTAGAAACGTAGATAAGATTGCGTGGCACTCAGCGGACTTCAAAATACATACCTGATAAACACTGTAAATTTGGCTGTCTTAGATTGAGATACTCTTGAATCAACTCATTCTCTCCATAGAGCTAGACTTGAATCCTAATAAGTATTTGATGATGTGAATTAAGACATAGTGTTATAGGCCAATCATAAAAACTACATTTTCGATAGTAGCTTAATGAAGTGCTGTTTAATTGGAAAAACACATTTTAGTCAAATTGGTTTCTTTGGCTGAAAATAGTCTGAAACCTTCTGCACTTTCTCCTGAGTCTGGAAAATACGTATATTGCAAGTACCATTAAAATCAGAGGTCTGAAGCACTATTATCTGAGTACTATTCTCAAAGTACTATTATCTAAGCACTATTATCCCAGTACTATTATCCCAGTACTATTATCTAAAAACTACTCTCTAAGCACTATTATCTAAGTACTATTATCTAAGCACTAGTCATATCGGTCATTATAGTACTGAGATAGTAATCACTATAGATTGTAAAAATATGATGTTGCTATTTGAATGCTACAATAATGGTGGAGGTGTGGCAGGGTGGAATGGCCATTGTTAGGATTAGACAGCGTAGGCTTAAATTACTGAAATAGGTAGAGCGATACCTCTAACACTACTCAACTCAACTGTTTATCAAGCACTACTACTACACTAGTACCACTATGTTCTAACACTTTAAGTACTACCAAAATACCAGTACCACCACAATACCAGTACCACCACAATACCAGTACCACCACAATACCAGTACCACCACAACCAATACTACCACAACCAATACTACTAAAGCTATTGGAAAAAGAGATATGAAATAGTAACATGGAATGAATATAGCCAGTTTACTTAAGGCTTGCATGTCCTTGGACCATTTGTCACTATGGTATTAGATGTAGGAAAGGAAAAGAAGGAAAAGGAAAAGAAGGAAAAGAAAAAATGGTACATATCTTGAGTTCATGGTTGCAAATAAGTGAGGTACAGGAGCACTAATGGAGCAGTCCAAGTGAATGTAGGCGACGATGTGGAGAAACACATGTGGGGGATTGTTAGACTTTGCCAGTAGTCTATTCATAGTCACAGTCAGTCACAGTCAGACACAGTCAGTCACAGTAATAGACATACTTTATTTATACCAAAATTCATATAGTAATCTACCCAATAATTTCGGTGTAACTACTTGAAGCTCAAGATCTCCCACCATGTTCTCTTACTGTTGGAACATGAGGAACCGATAACCTCCGGCTCATGTTTTTGTAGCAGACGGAAATTCAGTAATAGTCAGTAGCTTTTTTATTAGTAGTATATATCTAGATATTGTGTTCAGTATTAGTTAATAGTAGACAAGTCTATAGTCAGTAGTATGAGGAGTAGTATAATTTAGTATATACTAGAGTGACATTTACTAGTCAGTAGTATAGTAGTACGGTATTCTAAAAGTATACTAAACAGTAGGATATAGTAGTCAGTAATATAGTAGTACGGTATTCTAAAAGTACACTAGTGCAGTAGGATATAGTAGTAGTAATAGAGTACAATAGTATAATAGTACAATGGTACAATATTATTCTAGAGTGGCTTTTTAGTAGTAGTTGCAGTATTGAGATAGGGTGTTTTTCTAGAGTAGACTACTAGGGAAGTACATATCAAGATGTAGTCACCAGCTAGCAAATAACTCATCTCAAGATGGAGGTCTACAGACTACAAACAAAGCCACTTATCAAAACCAAAGACGTCAAAGCAAATTAGGGAGCTCCTGGATGATCGTAGGTCAATTATCATGATAATTACAGGACATAAGAAATATACATTATTTAAAATCATGATAACTACAGAACGTAAGACATACATTAATTGAAACCATGATAACTACAGGACATAAAAAATATACATTAATTGAAACCATGATAGCTACAGGACGTAGGACATTAATCAAAACTATGATAACTACAGGACATAAGATGATAGATTCTGGTTACGTCCGGTACTCTGTTTTAGTGTGTTTTGTATGTTTATTCGCCGATGGAGTCCCAATAAGTGGGAATCCGAGTGATTATATAGCTAACCTGTGGATACCAGAGAAGTGAAGCAGGGCGGTTAAAAGCCATGTCACGAGGTAAGTTGAATGGATGAGTCCAAGTCACGGGTTATGATGCCTTGGATGAGTCATTGACATTTGTAGGCTCGAGAGATACCTCTATGGGATGTATGTCTACCCATGGTAGGTCTAACATAAGACATATACATTAATTAAAATCATGATAACTACAGAACTTAAGACATACATTAATTAAAATCATGATAACTACAGGAAGTAAGATGTTAGATCCACTATAAGTAAATGATCTATAGCTATGAGTATGAGTAGTATGACTGAGTATGAGTAGTATGACTAAGTATGAGTAGTTTTAATAGTGTGAATAGAACGAATACATATAGAAACAATAAAACACGACGTCCGATCCCAACATTGACCATTGTAAACACTGTAACAAGGTCATCCGCCATAGCTGCCCTTTCGAATATTCTAGAACAACCCTTATCATTGTTCTGGCGGAGAGGTTTTCCATACTACGTTTCTCTCGGTTTCTCTCAGAGTTATATAAGTCGCTACGGTCGTCTCTTTGAGGAACCATCAACGAGCAAAGTATTAGTAAGGCATAAATGTATTAAAGAACATAGCATAAGACATACATTCAATTGAAACCACAATGAACCACAGGACGTAAGACATACATTCAATACAAACTGTTAGACCTACCATGGGTAGATGCACTATCCATAGAGGTATCTTTAGAGCCTACAAATGCCAATGACTCATGCAAGGCACCATAACCCGTGACCAAGACTCATGCAAGGCACCATGACCCGTGACTAAGACTCATCCAAGGCACCATAACCCGTGACGTGGACTTATCCATTCACCTTACCTCGTGACATGGCCTTTAACCACCCTGATTCACTTCCCTGGTATCCACAGGTTAGCTATATAATTATTCGGACTCCTACTTATTGGTGATCCATCAACAAATGAACAACTCCCAGTATTAGATGTATTCAAGAATCTAACACAAACCATGATAAACTACAGGACGTAAAAAGTCTGAGATTAGACTCACAGACAAGAGTTACTGTCAAGACTTATATTAGTGGAGTTAGTGTCAAGACTTATATTAGTGGAGTTAGTGTCAAGCCTTACATTAGAGTCAATGTCAGGTCTTACATTAGTGAAATCAATGTCACAAGTCTATACAGACACATGTGCTTTCTTGAAAAGATCTGTGGATCCAGAATTATAATTTGGAGACTTCTCAATGTATAGCATAAATACGTATGAGATTATAAGCATGTGTTCTATAGTCAGCCCACTAGAACCGTAATTTCAATGAGGTAGAAGCGTGGAATCGGGCATAAAATTGTTAGGATTAGGCCATGTAGGTTCACCTCAAAGTACCTCAACAGATATAGCACTACCTGAATCCTACAGTATATAGTATAGTAGAGTATAGTGTATAGTAGAGTATAGTAAATCTCACAGTATTAGTATAGTACAGTATAGTGTATAGTGGAGTATAGTGTATAGTGCAGTACTGTTAGATCCACGATAGGCAGGGCCCTGCCTATAGAGGATTCATGAAGCCTACTCTGCCCGATCGTAACAATGGCCATTCCAAACGCCGTGTCCCAACGCTGCACGAAGTACCACGATGGTCCTTTTGGAATATTCTAGAACAATCCTTACTATTGTTCTGGTGGAGGGTTTTGCGGTGACACGTTTCTCTCAAATTTATATAAGCCACTTCGGTTCCTCGCCTTGAGGAACCAACAACAAGCAAAGTATTAGTTAGGCATAAATGTATTAAAGAACATAACAAGTACAGTATAGTACAGTATAGTGTATAGTAGAGTACAGTATAGTACAGTATAGTACAGTATAGTACAGTATAGTACAGTATAGTGTATAGTACAGTATAGTACAGTATAGTGTATAGTAGAGTGTAGTGTATAGTACAGTATAGTACAGTATAGTGTATAGTGGAGTATAGTATAGTACAGCATAGTGTATAGTGGAGTACCTTTCACTCATGATGGTGCCTGGAGGAAACAAGGCTACCAAATCGGGCTTCTTCACTCCAATGCACTTTGTCACTGAGAGTAAGCAACTCCAGAGACTGATAAATCGGTATGACTTCAAACTACGGTGCAAGCTCACAGCTCACAGCTCACAGAGCAGAAGTTATAGTACCATGAAGCTATGTGCAAGGTCATAGACTACTTCAAAGAGTAGTAGTGAAGAGTAGTGCTTCATAGAGTAATTCTTAGACAATCATAGATTAATCATATAGTGATCCATAGACTCTTTATAGACTCTTCATAATTCATAGACTACTTCATACAGTAATTCATATGTAAATTAGACAACACATGTTTCGCATTCAAGTAGAGGTGGACCATAGATTAACACGGTGTAATGTCCAGTGGACAGGGACTGATGGAAGCTGTCCTCATAGTCTTAAGATATGAAACAATTCAGGAGAGATGTTTACTTCAGGAGAGGCGTTTAATTCAGGAGAGGTTTTTACTTCAGGAGAGGCGTTTACTTCAGGAGAGGCGTTTACTTCAAGAGAAGAAGAGGAGGTGTTTACTGTGTCCATTGGAGTCTTTGTGGGTCTGGCTTTGAGAGGCATTCTTGGTATGCCCCAGACAGATGATATTTGAATGAGTTATTTTAAAAAGATGGATATGGTCCAGACTCCCTTATCTATATGAAGAGTAGTGCTCATAAAGGGTTCATATACTCTTCATATACTCTTCATATACTAATTCATAGACCACTTCATAGAATATTCCATAAACTCTTCATAGATTACTTCATACAGTGATTTATAGACAGTCATACAGTATTCCATAGACTAGTAATACAGTATTCATAGACTAGTATTACAGTATTCATAGACTAGTAATACAGTATTCCATAGACTAGTAATACAGTATTCTATAGACTACGTCATAGGCTCTTCATAGACATTCATAGACTACTTCGTAGATTATTTCATGGAGTAGTTCATAGACTAGTCATAGACTCTTCATAAACCACTTCATAGATTATTTCATAGAGTCGTTCGTAAACTACTTCATAAACCACTCCATAGACTACATACAGAAATTCATAGACTACTTCATGGACTACTCCATAAACTAGTCATACGTAATTCATAGACTAGTCATCTAGTATTGAATAGACTCTTCATAGACTCTTGATAGGCTTTTCATAGACATTCATTAACTACTACGTAGATTATTTCGTAGAGTATTTCCTAGACTACTCCATAGACTACTTCATAGACTACTTCATAGACTACTTCATAGACTACTCCATAGACTACTTCATAGACTACTTCATAGACTACTTCATAGACTAGTGCATAGACTACTTCATAGACTACTTCATAGACTACTTCATAGACTAGTGCATAATTCATAGACAGTCATAGACTACTTCATATTCATAGACTACTCCATAGATAAGTCATGCAGATTATGGACTACTTCATAGACTAGTCAGACGTAATTCATAGACTACTTCATAGGCTACTTCATAGGCTACTTCATAGGCTACTTCATAAAGTAGTTCATAAACCACTTCGTAGATTTTTTCATAGAGTAGTTCATAGACTACTATAGTAATTCATAGACTACTACAGTAATTCACACGTCATACGCAATTTAATACAGTGGCCGTAGAATATACGCAAAGTGTCTATAAGTGGTGTATTGATGCTAGTGGACGTAGAAAACAGCCTTGTTGTTGCTCTTGGAGCGCTTATGGCCATAGGCGTCGCCATCGTAGGAACGCTTGGCCGGCTGGCTATACACTGAGCCCATGAGATCGCCCGGCAGAAGGTTGGGCAGAGGAAGCGTACTCACATAGGCAGCGTGCTGCGGGTCGGAATAGATGCGAATATTCTGCGTGGTATAGTCCACGCCGTCCGCGCTCTTGGGCGTGAGAGACAGCAGCATGGGCGTGATGGGGTACTTTGGGGTGGTGGATCCACCAGACTGCAAAGGCGTGCTGTTGACGTTGGGCGAGGGGTTCCAGCGGGGAGCCTGGGTATGGGCACCAGCTGGAACCTGTGCATGAGGTGCGTGGTGAGACGATTGCGCGGAAACTGGCAGCTGCAGCTTCTGGAGCGCCTCCGTATGGGCCAAATGTTTCCGGGTAAAACTCACCAACACCTTCATGAGCAGCAAAAAGCGCGAGTCCTCGTTGAAGTACTTGGCCTTTAACGAAGGAGGCGGACACTTCAAGACCTTGATGAGCAACGCAAAGGCCAGGTCGAAGTCCAGGTCCAGGAGAATGGGATCGGTGCTGTGTGAATCGTAGATCATCAGCAAAAGCGAAGCCACTCCGCTGGCCTTACACACATCAAGAATCATACACGCAATGGCAAAGGCCACCAAGGCAATCTGCGGCGTGGTATAGTTGAAGTAGATGTTCGGGTAGAACTGGATGAGCTCACAGATATAGATGGCGAGGATCTTGATGTCGTTACAGGTTTTGTGGGGGCTTTTAGAACCAGCTAAAAGCCGGGGTACTTGTGCAAGCGAGTGGATGTAGAAGTCGATGAACAGATCAAACGTGGGAGCGTCCACCAACCACAGGAACAGCAAGAGCACATGGCTCTCCATCTCCAAAAAAAGCTTTTTGTCATAGCAGTGGCAGCAGTACTTGCACAAGTCGGACAATTGCGGAATGCGGTACTTGGAGTCCAAGTTCTTGCAGGCGATCCAGAGCGCCGTTAAGCCCAAGAGCTGGTAGTGTTGTTTCTTGACTATGCGCACCAGGCAGTAGCGGTCGATGATGTTGACGGTCAAGGGAAAGGTGGATTTGGACAAGTTGAGCTTGTTGATGACATCCATCAAGAAATCTAGGAGCACGGGCCGCATGCGCAAGTTGATTTCCGGCTGCTGCTGAATGAGCGAGAGGTTAGGTCTTGTTTTGCGGTCCAACTCAAATAAATGGTTGTACATGTCCAACTTGTACTCGTCCACCTGCTTCTTGTGCGCAGTGTATTCTCCGAGATGCACCTTGATGTTGTACGCTTTGATGGACGCCTGCGAGAGACGAACATGATGCAAGATGTCGGGCGAGTGGTCCATAGTTAGGCGATGCAGAGTCTATAGGGTTGTGGCGAGGCGTCTAGGCGGATTTTGGAGCTTGCACCGGGGTCATAGGAATATATGGGAATGGGAGGGGCGGCGAGGGGGGTTGGAGGGGGTGGTCTAGGCTAGGTGGTCTAGGGCTAGATTCTAGATGCAAAAGAGGGCGATGACAAGAGGGCCGCTGATGGGGATGGGAGGGTCTCTCAAGTGAATGGAGACAATGAGGGGAGAGAGAAGAGGGAAGGAATGCTAGAAGGGGGAACAGAATGATCAAATGCCTGGGGTCGGAAGCGAAAAGTCGAAAGGGGCCCGATGATAAAAAATCCAAAAAAAAGCTGCTTGGGGAATGACAAACTATATATGCCGACTTTGAGAATTTCGAAGTAGATTGGCTTCTCCCAATTTGCGAGAGCCACTCTGGACGCAGCCTGCGTGCGGTATGCGCGCTCCATGCAACTCTGGCGCACTATAAGAGTGTCACATTAAAGGAGGTGGTTGCATGGGGGACCTACCCTCGGAATTCACCCTTGCCCGCTTTGGGAATAACTAGATCTGAGACATTTTTCTATACAAAACCGCGACATTTCTCGTCCGGCCGCCATGCCCTGTGCACTCTCTTCCCTCTGCCCTCTCCTTCCCCCTATACACTACGCTATTGGTTATAAATAGCCTGCTCACCTTTATATCCTGGGCGACCCTGGCCGTTAAATCCTCGCTACTCGACCGTGTTTCGCCTGTAGTTAGTTCGTAATTTTTAGCCGGACTCCGGCCTGGCCCCGAATTCTCTACTATTACGTTCTTGGAAGCTCTGCGTCCAACTATAGACGTACTACTTAAAACGCATATCAAGGCACGCTGTGAGATGTGCCACTTACAACGCATGCCAACGACACTTCGCACAATCACCCTGCCACCACCCGCCAGATACGGGACTTTTTCTTCCTCCTCCGGCGTCGTGCCTAGCACTACAATCAGCAGTTTTCAGGCTGAGGCTATCATAACCAATGTATTCAAATTCTTATGCACCGCAATTTTATCCCCACCGACGGCAAAGAATGTGTTCCTGCACACCGCGTTACCAAGCAATTACATTCACCTCTCTACAATCTCCGCCAGATATCAATCCCAGGGTAACGCAACGATGCGCATACGCAGAAAACCAAAGATTCTTAGCTGCGCCCTATTCGACAACAAGACGCTTGCACACTCTGGAGCCCAAGCCTGCCATGCCATGCCCCCCCCCCCCCCCCCCCCCCCCCCCCCCCCCCCCCCCCCCCCCCCCCCCCCCCCCCCCCCCCCCCCCCCCCCCCCCCCCCCCCCCCCCCCCCCCCCCCCCCCCCCCCCCCCCCCCCCCCCCCCCCCCCCCCCCCCCCCCCCCCCCCCCCCCCCCCCCCCCCCCCCCCCCCCCCCCCCCCCCCCCCCCCCCCCCCCCCCCCCCCCCCCCCCCCCCCCCCCCCCCCCCCCCCCCCCCCCCCCCCCCCCCCCCCCCCCCCCCCCCCCCCCCCCCCCCCCCCCCCCCCCCCCCCCCCCCCCCCCCCCCCCCCCCCCCCCCCCCCCCCCCCCCCCCCCCCCCCCCCCCCCCCCCCCCCCCCCCCCCCCCCCCCCCCCCCCCCCCCCCCCCCCCCCCCCCCCCCCCCCCCCCCCCCCCCCCCCCCCCCCCCCCCCCCCCCCCCCCCCCCCCCCCCCCCCCCCCCCCCCCCCCCCCCCCCCCCCCCCCCCCCCCCCCCCCCCCCCCCCCCCCCCCCCCCCCCCCCCCCCCCCCCCCCCTCAAAAGCCCACCTCTCCCATACTGTGAGCACGAAATGGCCTGCGTAGAACCCGCTTATTTCTTTTAACATTCGCCAACGGGGTCCCCTAAACGGCCACTGAACAAATGGTGTCCAAAAGCTTAATCCCGCGGCACACTTTTTTTTTTTCATCGATTTTTATGATTTTTTTTTTGATTTTTTTATGATTTTTTTCGCACTTTTGCGACACCGCAGTACCCTGCTGCAACGATACAGGCTCGTTCCAAAGTCGCTATGAAAGTGAAATAAAAGATTGTCTTTTTAAGTACAGCACCCCAAGGTAGTGAAATATGCAGCATTTGTAGCGAAAATAAAAACCTCTTTAGCCTCAAACTCACGATGCCGCGGTCCTCCATCACCAAGCATGCCCCAAATAGGCAAGTGGATACGACGCTCCTTCTTAAACAGGCCAATGCCTTTGTTTCTCCGGGACCACGGTCCAGCACACCACTAGCAAAATGGACGAGTAGATCAATGGTCCAAATATGCTCATTTCCTGCCGTTTCAAAATCAGCGGATGGTCTCGCATTCCTTTTTCTTACGTTCCGCACACTGCATTCCCATTCCCCCCACCCACTCAAAACCAAAGTCAACTCAACTGCCGGCAGCCGTCACTCTCAGCGCAGACGCAAGATACAGCTGATGCCCTTCCGGGCCTCCTGCGTAGCGCATAAGACAGCAAGCGCGCGCCATGGAGCCCCGCGCGAGGCGTGCGCGGCCCGAATTTCAAGTACATTTTTATCCTCCTCCTCTTCTCTCCACCTGTTTCTGACATGTCTGCCCACGTGCCCCCGATTTCACTGCCGGCAGACGAAGGGATGGCAGAGCTCTTGGCTCTCCACCGCAAACAGCAGAAAGATTTGGTTTCCCAGATCACTGCGCTCAAAAAACAGGCCCTGAAGAAGACCCGCAAGGCTGTCAACTCCAGATGTGCCCAAATGCAGACTGATTTGGATGCCAAACAAGCCCGTGAGCTTGCGGAGTGTCGGGGCGATGTTGTGGAGGCAGAGGTTGAAATTTCGCCGGAAGAATTGCTCAAACGGATGAATTTGGACGATTCCAATGCACAACCGGCCGAAATTACCCCAAAAACTCCTGAAATCACTGATCCCGTGGTGCCAAGGAAGAGAAATAGAGCCAAGGAACGTATTGCCCGCCGCCAGGCTCAATTCGACCAGATCCAGGCAGAGGCCCGCGCAGAGGCAGCGGATTCCGTGGATTACCGCGCCATTGAGGCGGAAACCATGGCCAATTTGCTACGGTCCATGGAATACGACTTGCATGAAATCCAGCCGGATGGCCACTGTCTTTTCCGGTCGTTGGAGGACCAGTTGCGTCTTCGCCACGGCTTGGAAGACTTAGATGTGGCGCAGCTACGGTGCCAGGCGGCCCTGCACATGCGCGCCCACCCGGACGCCTATATACCGTACTTGTTTGACCAGGAGACTATGGAGCTCCGTGATATTAATGACTATACGACCGAGCTCGAGAGCACGGCCATGTGGGGCTCGGATATGGAGCTAGCGGCTTTGGCTGCGGTGTACGGGTGTCCCATCAAGGTGCTTGTGGCTGGTAGTGCGCCTATCACTTTCAACCCCGAAGGCACCAAGCCCACGCTAGTGGTGGCTTACTATAAGCATTCGTACGGTTTGGGAGAGCACTACAATTCTTGCCGGTAAAAAAAAATTTATATAGATATGACCATGGTATTATGAATTTATGGGGTGCGAAAGACTTGGCGCGGTTTGCATCAGAAACCATGCAACTAGCCACGTCTTTTATGCATAGATGGCTTTAATCTCGTAAATTTACGCGTTCGTCCTGCACGACTCCACAGCGAATGTTCTGTGCATGTGCGCGGTTGGATCTTCGCTCTCGCAATTAATTCTCCGATCAATACATGTGGCTAGCAACCACTACGTAGTCCGCCTTTGGGCGCGCCATTGGTTAAGATGATTGCTATTGCATCATGCATGAAATTTTGAAGCTTTGGATGTCTCACTTTTGGCGCTTGGTAATGCAGGTGCCCGTAAAAACGTTTCATATTACGACTTTCTCCAAGACTTTTCATCGACGTTGGGCTAATGACCGAGCTCCTTTAGTGGGCGGTTGTTTCAGATAGATAAATTTTTGCGATGCGCTACTCTCAATGCTCGCGCGTGCAAGCACTTAAGAAAGGCTTGCAGCTATAGTTGCTGTAGACTCAATTGTCCATCCCCAATTCGGATCCGGCAACGTATGTACTAAAACCCGTTAAGTTGGGATAGACTTCCCTCGGGTCAGGAGATCCCCATAGGTAACTTTATCATTTACCATACAAGGAGCTTGATGCATGCACGCGCACTGCGACTCAATATGCACGCTCACACAAATTTTGTTCTTCGTCTGCATATAAGGCGGCTCGTCGACGTTCGGCCAAATCAGGGTCTGCCTCTGATTTCAGCCAAGATCTTATTCTGTAGTAGCAATTGTAGATCTTATTTCAGAGCTCCGAGAAACAGCTTGGAGGCAGAAATTGAGCATCCAAGAAATCTTCTCTCCATGTAAGCTTGGCATATATGGGTGGTTCGCACTCTCCGAGGGCCTGCAAGGTATTCTCCGATACGCATATGGATGAGTTCCGGTCGCAGCGGTGAGTTCCGGTCGCAGCGATGAGTTCCGGCCGCGCCCACGACTTCCGGTGGTGCCCAAAATGAGTTCCGGCCGCACTAATGAAATTCGGGCCACACTGATGAGCTTCGGCCGCACCCTTTCCGAACCTCGGTTGCCCTCGTATAACAGCCCCACGCCACAATACCACTACAAAAACATGAACCGGCCAAAGCACTTCAAGACTGTCACTCACCGAGCCACCTTCTTTAGTATAGCCAAGCTCGGCCCACCGTATTCGCCATAAATACCGTTCCGGGCGGACCCCCGGAATTCGAGATTCAGGGTACAGCCACGACTAATTTTAGCGCCCGCAGACATGGACTGATCGGCCACAGCACACCCCCGGCAGTCTTTAAATGTCTAACTCTAAGGTTTTAAGCTTTCAGTTTCCTGATTTCGCCACATCGAAATTCCGGCATCAGCATCATCTCTCCTTTTGACTTTGCCAGGGGAACTTCTGGCTTTTAATGCGCAGGCATGGAGAGTAAACATCCTTTAAGCAGCAGTAGGCAAGTGACCTCAATCTGAACATGCACGCGCATGCACTCAAGGTCTCCAGGCGTCCATAGATAAGTGACAGATCCAAGAGGGTTACAGCAGGTGTGGGCACGGTAATACGAAGGAGGAGGCCCATTGGAAACAGTTTTGACAAACACAAGAGCCGAGGAAAGTGCGGTGGTAAAGTTGATTGAGGATTGGCAGGTTTCATGTTCATGGCGTTTAAAGTTAAGACCACTATATATGTGCGACGACTAAATAGAGTGGCCGACTTTGGAAGCAAAAAGCGCCGCAAGAGCCAAACCCGGTGACAACGCTTTGGCTACCGCGGTCTGGTCTGAACATACCCGGCCGCAATGCCTTGAAAGATAGTGGTACAGAAAATCAGTTTGCAAATGTAGGCATTCCGGAAAGCTTAAAGGTAGAATATCCACCAAAAGGGAAAGTACCCCTAAATGTAGAGCGCGCCGGTGGCATGAGCCCTAAGGAGCGTGCATACAAGGCCCACAATGTCGTCCGAGTTTAATTACTCGCAGCTTAGCGCGCTTATGCTCTTTTACCGAAATGGCCATGTCGGATTGACGACATTTTGGAAAGCATACGCGTGGCTCCTAAACGGGGTTAAGAACCCCTCAATGCGTTCGGAATCTTCTAGCCTGATCCCGTGACATATACTTGGGGGAGTAGAAACCCCAGCAATTGGATTTCGGACCGGGGGGGATTCGACGACATTTGACTATACACGGTAGACATGCCTCGGGGCAGCCTCGGACGGCCCTCGGTCTTCGCACTCTGGGGCCACAAAATCCGGAGCCGTGCGCCTGTCATGGGTTATTAACAAGGAGTTATAACACGGCACCGGAGGTCACGTGACATGCGCCAATGTTAGCTCGATTCGGGCATAGCGTGAGAGAGCAAATTAGCGTTTTGGGAAAGCATCCGGAGAAACTTAGACTACTACGAGTAGGGGCCGTGTGCAGGCGCTGCACGTTGGCCCTCGGAAAGGCTAAAATGCAACATGGTTGAAACCGATTTTGCAGGGTGCCCATTTCTTGGCCAACCACCCACCCTCGTATCTCGAGCTTATCGGCGTTGGCCACTATCTGCATACCAGTAGCGATATTGGGCATGTCAATTGCGGGTGCTGTGTGCAGGCCGGTGTTGTGGGGCAGGGCATATTTACCCGTGTTGAGAGCCCTGCGCCGCGTATCACTGCTCGGTTGAGAGGTCACATGTTCTGCACCTCGATTTTTACACTTGAAGGTTCAGGACTTCCGAAAAAAAGGCGCTGTGTGCAGGATTGCCTAGGAGAAAAAAAAAGTATCTTCTCTCGTTACAACGCCAGCGCACATACAGGGCCGTGAGGCCAGGCTCTGAGAAGGTGTTTGGTATTTAAAGAATGTATGGCTGATGTTTCATGGGTGTTTGGACCACGTTTCATGAATGTTTCATCTCTGTTTGATCCGTGTTTCAGCATTGTTTCATCGCTGATTCAGGCTATTGAGAGCGTAAAACGGCGTTTCATAATGGCCCTTCAGTACGACATTGTGTTTCGTCGTGTTCCACGTTGCTTTAAAGTGTTTCACATATGTAACCGCGTGGCAGGCATTTCTAAATTCTGTCTTGTCATCATTTGTAGCCAGCATGCGCGTGTGTGCAGGACACAATGGACAGCCAACAATGGAATCAATGCCTCGTCTGGGTCTCACAATAGGCGCTAGGTTCAGGGGTGCGACATTTTTGCTGTGCCGTATCGGGCTAATGAGTACCTCGGTAAAAGTACCCTCGTTATTCGCTGGGCCCTCGTCATTCATTACGGTCCCGTCATTATTACATTGGCTTTAAGGTGAGGTGCCATCGTATATGTAACATGATATTGGCCTAACCTCGATGGTTACCCCTGGCCCTGGCCCTCGGATTAAAACGGAGGCGGTGTCCCCCGGATGGTGGTTAAAAGCTTACCCTTGTTTTAGCTACCCTCGTTTTAGCTACCCTCGTGTTAAACTACCCTCGTCTAGCTTAACGTACCTGGTCCTTACTAACGTACCCTCGTCTTTAATTACATCACCCCTTTCGTTAAAAACTTGCTTGGCTTTCCCAAACAGGATAATGGGTGCTCCTGGTACATTCAAAGAATATGGAATAATGTCGCTTTAGCCGGCCACTTACGTGAACCCCCGGAATATGTTCCACGCTGTGAGGCGAAGCACATAACAAGTGATTCCGCGGACTGCTCCACACCGGATCTGGCCTTGTCCTCCCCATTCCGGCCCCTACCGGACATGTGCCGCGCCGCCAAGCTCCTGGGTCTGCGTAAGCGATCTTTCGCTTAGTGTACATGAGCGGCAATTTTTGCAGCAACATACGATCTTGAAACACTGTTGCGATCGACCATAATAGTCACGTGCCCTGCCCCCTCCTCAATCACCCAATGCGTGGTCATACATTAGTCAGCATAACCAATGCCCTGATTACCTTACTAAGCTTCTAAAACGACCCCTTCAATGCATGGTTTCACATGATGTTTCAGATCGTGGAGGTACGGGTGGCCTAGAAGGCGGTCGGTGGGTGCGAAACAAGTCGTATTCCTGTACATGGGAGGCATCGCCTGCATATACCCCAGGGGCTGAAACCATCACCAAACAACCCACCGGTAGACCCAGCCGGTTTAACTCCGTTGGACCCTCGGATTTAGAATTACTTTTGTGGCGCTAAGGTGAATATCTTCGGCACTGCGGTATCTGTGGGAGCTAGCCTTAAGTGGCTTATGCGCAGGATAACAGCTTGTGCCTTTAAATAGCGTGCATGGCCAGTTCCGAGGGTAGTATCAATGCAAAGAACATTCCAGGTATGTACGAGCGGCTAATTCTGGCCCCACAGCCAGCAAAAACTATGCTCACGTGACAAACTCATCCCGACGCCTTAGTAACGATCCCACCCACAGCCCCGTTGCTGTCGCGAAGGGTGCACCACTGTACGATACGATTTTTTCTTAATGCGAATCAGTGGTGCACGGGTTTTTTGATGTTGGTGCACGGGTCTGGTTAGTCATGGTGTACTGGTGCGCGAGTGCCAAGTACTCATCACCGATCTTACCGCATTCCCTCCATACACACAAAATGGGATGGTTCTGGGCAGACGCCACCAGCAGCGCCAAGTCAAACAAAGCACTTAAAGCAGTATCTGAAACAAAAGCAGCAGCATGTCCTGTGGACCACACATCGTTCCTGCAGGGAGCAGCGTGCCCCGTCCGGCCCTCAAACACCGATGAAACAGAGGTGTTGAACCCCCTTAACAACATGCCCATGGCCATTTCCTCCGAAAGAGCACCCGGGCAGAAAGTCATTCTCTCCACGCAAAGAACCGTCTCGTCCATTCCCCGAGGAGAATCCCCCCAGGCCGGAAACTGGGAGTACCCCCTGCCGCAGCAAATGTTAAACGCCATGTTGAAAAAAGGCAAGGGTCAAGGGATTGACGAGGAGGCCGTGGAGTCCATGGTGGATGTGCACAACTTTTTGAACGAAGGAGCATGGCAGCAGATCCTAGATTGGGAGCAGAAGTATACTCAGGAAACCAGAATCGAGCCCCGCTTGGAGAAGTTCACAGGAAGACCTCAGGATCTCTCGCCTCGGGCTCAGATGTACCTCTTTTTGGGCCGTTTCTTTCCCGAAACCTTCAACACGCAGCCCCCCTTCGACCGTCATGATTGGACGGTGTTAAGGTCGCAAGGAAATGGCCGTGGCTGGGACAAGGTCCGTTATGTCATCGACTACTACTCTGCGCCAGACGATGAGGAGACGGGTATGCCTGCATTTATGTTGGACACGAGGCCTGCACTTGAGTCTGTTTCGGCGGCATATGATCGGTTCGATCGCTGGTTCTTTCCCTTGTGGAGAAAGGCAATGGGCGAGGTGCAGTAGGGGAGATAGCACTGGGAAGTTTTCTGGGGCAAGAATCTAGTGATCTCTGGGTTCGAATTTCCTGAGACTGCTTCCTAAAGAATTTAAAGATCTCTTAGGAATTTCATAGGACTATTAGCCTTGGAAAGCCTTGGGAATGTTCCAGTGATGATCTCATTTCTCAGTGATGATAGTCTTGGTGACTTTCTGGTAACATCCTGGATTTGAGAGGGACTCCTGATTTCCTGACATGAGAGGCTCTGATGGGCCTGAATTTGTTAGTTCTGGTATTTGTCCTAGAGTTGTGAGAGTGGAAGCGAAGGTGGCATTGTTGCAGCCTGGTTGGAGTTGTGATGGGATGATGTTGAGCCGTGGTAGAGATGTAAATCTTTTTGTTCATAGCCATTGGCCGCATTCCCAGTAGAAATTATATATCTGTATTTATTGCCCATATGAGCTGCAAACATGTGAAAGACCCGATTCCCATTCGATCAGAAGTGGACATATCTACTTTAATATAGTTATGTCTTCACCCTGATATGTACACTAAAAGACTTTGCTCTCTTTTATATATTGGTGAACTTTCCCTACTGGGTTCCTTTCCCCCAGCGAATACCAAAAGGTACACTTGTATAGAGTTTATTGCCTCTCATAAGGTCATTAGCAGCACTCTGGTTGTCTTTCTCAATGACTAGGAAACTATCCCAGTTACAAAAACAATGAGTCCGAACACAAAAGGACAGAATTTGCTAGAGCAAAGTGGAAGAAATAGATATAACAAATATTGGGAGAGTATTGCTTGGAGGGGGGAATGCGCTGCCTTTATATGTTTCGCAGCACCCCCACTCCTGCATGGAGGTGGCTGCAAATAAACTGGGCGAGGTGAGGAAGGCGAAATTGTCTATAAAAGGGGCCCTCCCCCCCCAGGAATTATGTGCTCTTTTTTTCCTCCTCACTCTTCTTTTTCACTCACTCTTCTCTTTTACTATTCATTTTCTCTTTTACTATTCATTTGCTCTCCAATCTTCATCCTCCTTTATATGCCCTTTTTTATGGTCAATATCATACCGTTTCAGTCTATTATCCTCATAGTTTGTTCCCTAATTAGGGGTTCATGCTTTAATGAAGCATTTGATGTGGCTTAAACAGAAACATTTACAATTGAGGAGGACAAACAAAGAGATCGTTGGTTGTGGATCTGCCAAGTGACTGGATACTGATGAGGGAGCCAGAGAAACAATAACTAAAGACCATCTATTCGTGACTATTCTTTTGTGTCTGGAAAGTACATGCAAGATTGCACCACTGGTACTAGCTTTTTATAATAAAACCCAAGGCTGCTGAATCCCTGGATCTCCAAAGAATTGTACCTTACAATTACTGGCTCACTATGACCTGCATATATCCCTCTATAAGTGAAGAACCAAATCTTTCACAAAATCTTTCACAAAATCTTTCACAAAATCTTTCACCCGATCATCCACTGAATCAGCTACTGCATCAACATACATTTCATATGTATATCGGATTATGGGATTATGGGATTATATCGTGATCTAGTTATTGCCTATATACATGACTGCTATACCCTCTTCAACAACAGTGGGTCCACTTTATAAGATGCGCTCAACCTCTTAATGGTGTCCGGCAACATACGGCCAAAGTCCAGCATATCGGAAGCTGCAATGTCATCGAGAAGAGCCTGCACCCGGGCGGTCTGGCCCTTTCTTTCAAAGTGCCAAAGCAAATAGTAGTACGTATAGAAATTGGGCTTGACGTCGAAAGGTTCTTGTTGGAGCAACCGTTGATAATATTGCATGGCCAAGGATTCTCTCTTCTGCAAGAGCCCTGTGATCATCATGTTCCAAATTTGCGTGTCGTTCCGGAGGTTCTTAATGTACCATTCAAACAACTCCTCTGCATTGTGCACCGAGCCGAAATCCAACTCAGCCTTGATCATCGACGTCAACATTCCGTTGGAGTGCTTGAACCTTCTGTTGTTTTCAGTGAAAAACTTGAACGCAGCTCTGGCTGCATCCAAATTGAGCCCATCCCTGCAGAGCCCGTCCATAAGCATGGCCACCATCTGTTGGTCCCACTTGCTGGTGTCGCTGATCAACTCACGGAACAAGTCACCGATGTCGGGAACCAAACCTCTCTTGCGGAAACTCTTGAAGTAGTAGCTGATGATGGTGGTGGTGGTGGACACACTCTCCTCTATAGCGTGCAGTTTCATGAAGTTAAGGATTCCTTCCACGGCCTTGTCGTTGCCGGACTTCACGTGGTAAGTCAAGAACGAGTTCATCACGTTGGTCGATGGCTTGTACGACGGATCCTGCTCCAAGTACTGCCTCATGGTCTGCTCAGCCAAGCCAATGTCGTTGTTGAGTGCCATACCAATAAGAATGTTGTTTCTGGACATGTGCACCAACGGAACGTCTTTATAGGTTTGGAGGTACTTCTGCACCAAATCTTGTCTGTTCAAGCTGGAAAAAGCACCCAAAATAATCCCCAAGGAACGAGCAGTCACTGGAACTCCGCTAGCAATCATAGTCCGCACGACAGACTCGATATTGGTCACAGCGTCGGCCTTCTCATTGTCGGACATTGAAGAAACATTGGATGGGTGGCCCATGGCCTTCAATGCAAGCTCCCACGATGCAGCAGAAGGCTTACGGATGGATCCCGACAACATGCTCGAGAAAATCTGAAGTGCTTCTTTGAAGTTCTTGCAGGCAATGTACAGCGCCATGACCTTGTTCAAGGTGGACTCGGAGATGGGCAAGGAGTTGTGCACGGAGGCCGCCTTCATTTCCGAGAAGATCCCGTCCAACCGGCGGGGGTTGTTCAGTCTCATGGCATTTTCAATTCGCCGGGCCACCGAGTGGCTGTTGGGGTCCATGTATTCAACGGACAAGTCGTTGAGCTTGGATCTGAAAAGAGCCACATCTTCACTGAGCGCTTGCTCAAGCCCAGCACGCCGGATCAACGACACCACATGGAAGGCTTCCGGCACACGCGACGCATCTTCCACCTGCAAGACCTTGACCACAGTCTGGAGATCGTATGGGGTGTTTGTCTTCAAGAACTGCATGGTGAGCGAGAAGTAAGACAATTGGAGGAGGTCTCTGGTGTTGAAGTCGGTATCACGCAAGTGAGCAGGGAGTGAGCGGATGGGGTACTCCATGGACTTGGGCAACGACAGCAAGTACTCCAAGTACTTGACCCACACCTGGAGCACGTGGGCATGGGCATCCAAATCATGGCCCTTGCTCAAAACCAACTTTTGGAGCTCGGCAAAGTGGTAAATATGCGCAATGCGGTACTCGATGAGCATATCCAAGAGCTTTTCCGGCGACTTCAGGCCCAAGTCCGCCTCGGACGCTGCTATCATCTTATCCAAAGCCTTGACAGCAAGTGGCTGGAATGCAAAGTATAACAATTCATCGGTGATACGTTCGGCCTCCTGCACTTCCCTCAAGTACGAGATTCCCTCCTCCAAGATCTCCACGGCCTCCACAATATCACTTCCCTCGGCTGCATCTAGCGACGAGTTGATCTGGGCACAAATATCTCTGACCTTCCTGTTATAGCGTTTGGAGTTGTTTCTAGCCTGGTTCAGGCGCAAGTCACCATTGGCCTTGTTTCCACGGTGATTCTCTCCAAGGCCATTCTGGTTAGGGCCATTCTGTTCATGGCCATTCTGGGCTCTCTGTTCGTTCAGACTCTGGTCTGCCTTGAGCCTGAAATTCTGCGGTTTGGTTTCCAGCACAACAGACTGGAACCGGACCATTGCCGGCCGCCGTAAGCACCGGCTGGCCCCGTAGAGCCCCTGGGTAAGTGCTTTGCTCAGAAGCATGGTAGTTGTAGACAAAATTTTTTCGCGCTTGAGCGAAGTAGGAAGTAGTATGAGTGGAAAGTAGGAAGTAGAGAGTAGAATGTAGAATGTAGAAAGTAGAGATTAAAGAGTAGAGAGTAGAGAGTAGTAAAGAAGTAGAGAGTAGAGAGGTACAGTAGTAGAGTAGTAACGTAAACGGTAGAGGAATATAAAAGAATTGTAATTAATGTTGGGAGGTAGACAATAAAGCGTGGGTAGATATTGGCATATATATATCAAGGTACAGTACTTCATATCTACATTACCCACACCTCCCTATACAGTAAAGCAATACAGCCATTTAAATATCAGTTATTTCCAATAATTGCATTTACCAGATTTGGGTAATTCTGTGTGTCCAGTACCTAAGGGCCAGTGCTCATAATCTTATTGGCCAGTGCTCGTAACCATTCTAGAAATTATAGTAAAACCATCGCACTTACTACTGCAGTTTTTTATAAGAGTCTTATGTGTAAGAGTCTAATGGGTAAGAGTCTAATGGGTAGTGGAGAGTGGTGTGATCTCTACTTGGTCAGGCTATTCACGCTGGTCATGGTCTATGAGTGTTCAGTCCAGTTGTCAGTGAAGTTAGAAAAGAGTAGTGAGAAGAGTAGAGTGAGTGAGAGTGTTTCTTAAACACTAGTCAAGGGAATCAACAAGTGACTGATTTCTGAACGAAATTAAAGACTTGGATCTGACTAAAGTGACTGAACAGACTTGTTTAAGCTTTGTCTTTGTCATTGGTCTACTAGTCCCCAGTATAAGTCTAGTAAAAGTACTAGTATAAGTGGGCAGTTAGTAGACAGTTAGTAGACAGTTAGTAGACAATACAGTAGACAATACAGTAGACAGTTAGTACTCGAACAGTGCCATAAATAGTCAATTAGATATTGAAAAATGAGACCATGAAAATGAGCAATTTTTGACACTGCATGGCATTGACATCACCATTACATTCACTAATTATTACATTCACTAATTGTTAGTACTTCTCCGGAAAAGTGCATCAGATATCTAGGAAATTCTTATCATGAACAGTTTATCAAATGAGCTGGGTTAATAGCGGTCCTTACGGACAAGTATCATCAGATAGCACTGGGAATTACATACGAATAGGTTTCTTGTTTCCAGTCATCTCAATATTTGGACCATTACTTAACCAGAAATACAAGTGCACCCAAAAGCTCTTCCAGAAGTATTTCAGAAGTGTCTCGGAAGTGCGTTTCTGAGTGTCTGTGTCTGATTAACTATTGGGGAACTTATTGGGAACTTATTGGGAACTTATTGGGAACTGTATTGGAACTGCATTGGAACTGTATTGGAACTGTATTGGTGGTAAAAATGTAGTGAGAAAAGAAGTGGAATGCGTCGAGCTTTTATATCTCGTGGTCGTGCGCCGCCCCCATTAGGGCTCACTATACACTACACCTGAGGTCAGACCTAAGAGTGGTCCCTCTATACAGCCACTAAATCTGCCACCAAATAGTGATTTCTAATGCGAGCTCTTTAACCTCTTTTGGATGTCAATTTTGTAGTCGTTTAGCTGCTTAGATATTGTTAGGTGGGTACTTTACTGGGCACGGCTTACCATGGCTGCAACAGGTATATGTTCAGCTACACTAAACCAAGTAATAGTGAAACAAACATTAAGAATTAGTAATTGTTTTTCTAACATGTGACATCTAAAGATTCCAAATCTGTATTACAGCTATTTTTGAACTCTGAGTAATTTATAGAAGATTCTCTATAAATACACTTCTAATCCCTTAGACCTTTTACATAAGCAGTCTAATCCATACCTTGAACCGCTTAGAATGGATATACAGTGTTTTTCAAGAGTATTCAAACCAGCTACGCAAAATGTTTCAAATCAAGAAGGCAGAATGGCTGAAACCAATATTTCAAAAGGTTTCGTACTCCTTTGTACAGTCTTTCAAACCAAATGAAACCAGTTCAGTTTCGTCCGTTTTGACCCTTGATTGGTACTGCAAGACTCCCAAATGTAGTACATACGAGGAATTCCTCCAGATTTAAGATTTCAGAATATTGAATTTTAATGAAAGTTGGTGTGAAACATTACGCCGTTTGGTTTGAAAGACTGTGCGAATGATTACGGAACTTTTTGTTGCGCTGGTTTGAATAGTTTTGAAAACCACTGTACCATTTTGCGTTGTGTATACTGGTTGATACTGCTTGGACCTTTTCCTAATTTACCATTTCCTTGCACTTAAATCTACTGCACTAGTCTATGTATTACAGTATTTTTCACGACTATTCAAACCAGTGCGGCAAAATCAAACAAACCAATTAATCAAAAAGTTTCATACCCCTTCACCCAGTCTTTCAAACCAAACGGCGTAATGTTTGACACCAACATTGATTAGAATTCATTATTTTGAAATGTTAAATCTGGAGGATTACCTCATATATACTTCATTTGGGAGTCTTGGAGGACCAATCAAGGCTCAAAACGGACGAAACTGACCTGGAAGGGGTATGAAACTTTTTGAATAATTGGTCTGTTTAATTGTGCTAGTGTAGTTTGAATCGTTTTTCCACGCTGGTTTGAAAAGTTTTGAAAAACACTGTACTATGCACCAGGCAATACTGGCTGCGCTCACCAAGTAACACCCACCCTACCCCTACTAAGTAACTAAATAGCACCCCACCCCTACTAAGTAACTAAGTAACACCCCACTGTACTAAGTAACTACTACTAAGTAACTAGACTATCAAGTGGCAATTCAAAGATATATACCTGCTTCGAAATCTAACTTCATGTTGAATCTGAGACTAAAAATTTACTATTTATAAAATATGAACCTAGGTTTGAATATTTAGAAGATAGTCTTGTTATAGATAAATTAACATGAAAAGTTGCTCCAAATTTATTTCAATTGAATTAAGAACTTTAATATCTTTTTGATGTGAAATTATATTAAAGCGACCCATTTTAATATTCAGATTTCGTATCAGAGAATGGGGAAACTATAAAATTTGAGTCATATATTATCATTTTAATTTTTGAATCGACAACGACAAGGGAGGACATACAGACAGAGATGGCAGCAGCTCAAAACCAATTTGGTAAGGCGTCGACGTCCTCGAGTTCAACCAATTGACAAAAGTCATTCACTATATCCAAGCCCAAGCTATCCAGAGACAACAACAACAGCAGCAGAACCCGAACTTTCAACAACATCCCCAAAGGCAGGCTCAGCACCAACAGCAGCAGCAGCATGCTTCACCTCAGTTTCATAATCAATTGCAACAAGAGCAAGCTCAACCATTTCAACACTCCCGTCAGAAACAACCCTTTTTTATACTTCCTTTTATTCTTTAAATAGTATTTTATATATTTAAATACCTTATTTATATAACTTTATTTATTATCTTTTATCGAACCTAATCATTTTATCCCTACGAAATACATATCTTATAAATGTTTTCATATTTTATATTATTCCCGTTTATGCCCATGGGTAACAATGCAGGAATGCTGATGATTAATAGTTTGGCTGGTGCAGTTATCAATCTCATGCAAGCAGATGGCAATAACGTGATGAGTGGTAGGAGCAAGTCCAATAGCCACATAAGTACTCCGGTTATCATGAACGCTACCGTGGGTCCTAATGTTGGGCCAAAGCGTGTGAACCAGCAGTCACCTCAGGCATTATCACAGATGAACAGTCAGACTCCTTCTAAATAACAGGATATCTCCCAAGAAAGCAATATTAATGGAGCGCTAGATGGAATTATGTTGCAGAATGGTCCTTTGGGCTTCTCTCCTGATAGTCCTTTCATTTTGAAGCGGATTCAACTTCTCAAGCTGCAGAACCAAGCCTCTAAGTTCTTGTTCAGGAACCAAGGGTGTTTCCCACCAATTCTTCAAGATATTATCGATATCGCAATAAATGAGATAAAGGTATAGGATTTCTTACATTCTCATTAAAATTAAATAAATAGACTACCAAGTAACTAGACTTCCAAGTAACTAGACTTCCAAGTAACTAGACTACCAAGTAACTGTTGAAACACGCGACATGTGACTGATGAACTTGAGAGATCAGCACACCAAGGCATCCAGATGAAACAATGTTGGGTATTGTTGAAGAAGAGAAAAAGGTGCCTCTATGGGCTCTCGTCTAGCTCTCATCTAACTAAGTGCATTGTTTTGGAGAAGACAATGTAGATGAGAGAGATTAATGAAGGAGAGAGATCGTTTAGAAGTCCCCAGGACTAACTATATATAGCGAGGATCCAGCTCAGATTTGAGCGGTATCAATTGTGAAACAGAAGTCACGAACTCACTACTTTACATAGCAATAGAGTTACAAGACAGATGACAGAAATCATTACCCAAGTCCCTCATTTGAGAGAATTATTGCAGTCCAATCATATAACATGGTATATTCTAACGTGGAACAGTAACTACTAATTAATACTAGACTACACCGTAACTACTAATTAATACTAGACTGTTTCCTACATCTCTGAATTGGACTATGGAAGAATAGCCAGTAATAATAGTAGTCATATGTAGCCTTCTATTAGTGTGCTGGTCTGCTGTAGTCTGGTGCGCTTTGGTGGTGTTACTCTTTTGGTACTGATAAATAGTAGGCATTGCAGTTTGTCGCGCAACACAAGCTTCTCCACCATCCACTCATGAACAGCCCACTCTCCAAGTACGCCCCCAAGCAGTTGGTGTTTTTTAATTACCACGAGTACTTGTCAGAAGAATACACACCGATAGATGCTCTGGCTGACCTGCATGAAACCACCAAGCTGGAAGAACCACCGGCCGTGGTGATCAACCACTTCCCGAACCCGTACATCCCCTCTGACCTGGAGCTATTTTGCAACACCAGGATCGTTCGGATCCCCCGAGTGTTCGATTCGTGTGATGAGCTGTATATCGTGCCGCAGTTCTCCAAGTTTTACCCCGGAAAAGAGCCTGGCGCCATAGTAGGTGGGTCGGACGCTCGCTTCCAGGGTCAGTATATGGGCCATTTTTTTGGCTTCGAGTCCCGGTCGCCCTTGGTGCAATGGCTCGAAGAAGACGAACTCAACGATATAATTTGCACCATAAATAAGCTACTTTTCGATGCCTACAGCCCGGAAAACTCGCTCAGTGCTCTAGAAAACGGGCTCGACTTCCTTTCGGCCACTCTTTACTCGTCGGTGTACTTGAATTTCGTCAAGGAGAGTCGCCAAAAGAGATCCGTGGCCCAGGTCGACGACTACATCGACCGCATTAACCGGGAAATGCTTTCCAAGAGACACCACCTCTTGATGTTGGTGCCTGTGAGCACCAGTGCGATGTTATCGTTGGACTTTCAGATTCCCACGCCCACTCAGATTTTACTGTGACCAATTCTTTGAACTTAATTATTTTTTTTGTTTTCATTTTTTTCCTTTTTATTTTTTTCACTTTCGTTCTTGATTATTGTTTGATTATTGTTCAACGTGACCACGTTTGATATTAGATCCATTGGATGCAGTACGTGGTCTTTAGTCATAAGATGTTACTGTGACGAACGACCTCATACTATTACTTTAGTGGTTAATCAAACCTGAATATGGTAATGGTGCCACAAAGGACTATATTCTTACTCAACATATCTCTGGTTGATTCAAGTGCCATTAAATGGTATCTTTCCATAGAAGAATACCTGAAAAAGGTTTCAAAATTGTCTGAAAATGGCCTACCAGGAATGAGTCTATAAACTAAAGTGACTATCCCAATTGGCAGGTCGATTGTCTGCGATTGGTCTGTTCTTTGCAGTGCTGATGAAGGTGATGGTCTATTTAGACTGTGGCTACTCATGATCCATGGAGATATCACAACTAAAAGGTATGCGGAGGTGTCCTAAACAATGTGTGGAATTTACTATTCACTAGTCCAGAGCTAAAACGGCTACTCCAGGGCAATTAATATGGAACTATACTGTCCAGGGGAAATACCTACTACTTCTGAGACGACATGGTTAAGAATATTTCAAAATCTGATTCAACAAAAATTAACTACTGTCAGCCAGGTTTGTGTGGTCTATAATTGCTCCAAAGTGCAATACGCTGCCTCACTGTCCAATGGCCAAATTGTCCAATATCCAAATGTCTGGCGATATTATCCCAATTATTTCTACAATGTCTACGAGAAAAAGTCGATATTATTCCAATTATTTCTACAATGTCTATGGGTGAAAAGTTAGGCATATTAGAGGCCCTAGAGATTTACTTTGTTGAGTGCTTGACGGTGGTCAACTTATCGCAGTACGCATGCAACTAAGCACATCGAACAATCTGAACCAACAACTCCAGCACTTTCAAACATGAAACAACAACATTCCAAATTGAAACATTTCAATCCCATTTCAATTCCACTTCAATTCCACTTCAATTCCATTTCAATTGTTCGATTACAATTTATTCTATTGGTCCATTGATCCACTGCTGGCCTGTGGAGTGCGACCTGTGGAATGCCTGAATGCCTGAATGCCTGTGGACAGTGCGCGCATGGAGCTCATCGAAAAGTCAGATGCAGCCAAAAATACAACCAACTCCAACTCCAACTCCACCATCACCCCCATCGAACCACCCACCACCCCAAAAATAAACACAACCCAAAAACACTATCCCAAAATCACTACCCCAAAAACGCTACCCAACAAAGCCACCCCAACAAACACAAACACAAACACAAACACAAACACAAACAAAAGTCACGTATATAAGATGAATGGAATCTTTGCAGTGGACAAACCCGTGGGAGCTTCGTCAAGCAACATCGTGCTCCAGATCAAAAAAATCTTCAGCGAGTCCAAGGTGTTCGCGAACGACTTGGCCCTCATAAAGCAGAAGGTCCGCGACGATCTCATTCGCAGCACCAAGTTCAGTGCGTCCAAGATCGAGAACAAGGCCCGCAAGGCAGGCTTGAAGATCGGCCATGGAGGCACTCTCGACCCATTGGCCCTGGGCATACTCATCATTGGCGTGGGCTCGGGCACCAAGAAGTTGTCATATTATCTTGGCGAGTGCACCAAGACGTATGAGACTAGGGCAGTTTTGGGCCAGGCGACGACGACAGGAGACTCGGAGGGAGAGATCATCAAGCAGACGGTTTCGAAGGATATTTCTTTGGATGATCTCCGCAAAGCTGCACGTAAGTTTGTTGGCAAGCTGAAACAAACACCTCCCATTTTCTCTGCGTTGAAGGTCAATGGGAAGCCTTTATATGAGTATGCTCGTGAAGGCATCCCGGTGCCCAAGGACTCCATCAAGGCACGGGACATTTTGGTGTCTCTGGTGGAAATCCATGATGATTTTGGCGTGCACCATACATATAAGGCGTTGAAGCCCAACGAAGCGGGCGATTCTTTGGAGAAACTGGTCTTCGAGAACCCCACGCTTGATGACCATGCCTTGTGTTACTCGGACGAGTTCATGGCTGATGAAACTGTGAGTGCAGAGGAAAAGAACCCTACGGTGCCATTCACTCTCAAGGACCCTTCGGCCGAGTACGAGCCGGACTTGCCTGTGTTCCATGCCACGGCCACTGTTGGCTCTGGAACGTATATCCGGAGTTTGGTGAGTGATTTGGGCAGAGCAGTGGGCAGCTCGGCCTTTATGTGTGAGTTGAAGAGAACCAAGCAGGCGGAGTGGGAGCTTGGAAAGAATGTGTTTTCGTTGAGTGACTTTACGGACCGGGGCGAAGACCAATGGGGGCCGGTGTTGCAGGAAGTCTTGGAAAAGGGACCCACAATTGATATCTCAGAGGCCTTTGAAAGGGTTGAGAGTAAAGTTGTGGGTGAAGAGGTGACCGAGGAGATAAAGGGTGAAGAGGGTGAAGAACTGAAAGAAGAGGTTGAAACTGAAGAAAGTGAGTCTGCAAAACGGAGAAAGCTTGATAGTGCTTGATCTTCGAACAAACACTTGATGAATCTGGACTTGGCATGGATACCATAAGTCTATGGACATGTCTATGGACGAAGAACATAATAAGTCTGGCTTGGACCAAAAAGTGGGCTCTCTTTGTCACGGTTTCAGAAGACAGTGCATTGGAATCCACTAAGCAAAGTATCAAACGATGGTCAGTCTTGTCAAAGAGCACGACCAAGTATGACTTACTGCTTACTGTGGACTCACTGCTTACTGAGGACTTACTGCTTACTGAGGACTTGCTGCTTACTGAGGGCTCACTGCTTACTGAGGACTTACTGCTTACTGAGGGACTAGCAATATAGACAAGAAATGACATCCACTACGTCTACTGCTTCTACTACTACTTCAACTACTGCAGTTAGTCTAGCTCTTAGGGTCAGTGCCTCTAGCTCTAGTTCTTCTACTAAGTGGTGTCAGTTCTTTACTAATGGTGTCAGTTCTTTATTAAGTCGTCAGTTTTTATACCAGTTTTACCAAAGACTGAAGTAAAAACTCGCCATATATGCAACTCCAAGAATCTGGTAACCTGGCATTTCTCGACCTTTCTACTGTCTATGTCTATGTCTGTCCGTCTACTTTGAATGGGAAATGACCCATACTATTCTGAATCACTCTATAGATTATCATACAAATGACCGAAGAAGTCATTGTAAAATTGGCATAAAATTCACTACAGGCCACTTTTACTACTACTAGAACTATACTAATTCACTACTACTACTACTACTACTACTACACAACTAGTACTACTACACTACTACAAAATAACTCAAAATCTACAAAATACCTTAAGCTTTACTGTAGTGATTATAGTATTTGAGTCCTACTAGCCTAATAGTAGTGGAGTTGGGATTGCTCGGTTAGACAGATAGAATGGACTGGTCCAACATCAACGTTAAGTGAAAAGCACAGAATATTAGGGCACCACTGTTGAGTACTTATTAGTTCTTTCACTGGAGCCAGATCTATAGACATCACCCATGACTCTGTTGAATAATTTGTTCCTATAGAGTACCCCACAAGCCCGAGTCGGGCTCATAAGTACCAATAGACTTCCAGTTCCAGTTATAGTTATAGTTATAGTTATAGTTATAGTTATAGTTATAGTTATAGTTATAGTTATAGTTATAGTTATAGTTATAGTTATAGTTTTAGTTTTAGTTATTGAATGTATTGGCTTCTCGAGTGACTAAAGCTATATGGTGAGTGGATGGGGATATACTGTTCTAGCTTTTTTTCTTTCTCCATTAATATGTTCCATTCATAGTATTTGAGGCATATACATACAGTCCTTAAATATACATAACCCCCATTTTTGTACATACACCCTTTTAAAACAGCATGATTTCTCCCAATGTTATTAAATATAGAATATCATACTATATTCAGTCAATTAGAACATAAAACAAGCCCCCAATTAGAACGTAAAACAGTATCAACCAGAAACTAAAGCAGGCCGCCAAAATGAATCTTCAATTTGGCCCACACATAAATTTCTATTATATTAATTAACATTTATAAAGTTGTTGTATATGTGAATTTGGATTATATATGTGTAAACATTATAATATTTGCTATTATCCTTGCTAAGATCACTTATCCATTAGAGGTAGAAGTAGAAGTAGTAGTAGTAGAAGTAGTAGAAGTGGTAGTAGTAGTAGAAGTAGTAGTAGTAGTAGAAGTAGTAGTAGTAGTAGTAGTAGTAGTAGTAGAAGTAGTAGTAGAAGTAGTAATAGAGGTAGTAGAGGTAGTAGAGGTAGAGCAGTAGGGCTTACTAGGATTACTGAATTGATGGATCGTAGTATACGGATATAGTAGATATAGAAGGCATTTGTCTCTGACTATGAATATCGTGTGGTAAGCTGATATAAAGACCCGAATTGAATAATACACACAACTGCTTCACTATTGTAATACCTCTAACGCAGTAGTCTAGTACTAGCAGATTCTTTAGTCCTAATCATACTACAGTACTACGACTAAAGAACACTGTTACGTGAATACTCATACTAATACCACTACTCAGAATATTAGGACTACCCATGTTGGTCCAAATTAGGAGAATAGTGGTCTAGTAATCAGTATATGGTGTAGTATGGAATATTATGGAGTAATCAGTCAAGAAGTACCATCAGAAATGCCATCAGAAAATATCATTATCATTATAAGTATCACCATCTTAAATGTAAAGTCACCATCATCACAATTACCATCAGTATCACCATCAACAAAGTACCATCATAAGTAATAAGTAAGTGCCTTCCCCATTATAAGCACCTTCACCATAAGTAAGTAGAACCATCATAATTACGGGTATCATCATTACGGGTATCATAAATACTATAAGTACCACCATAAGTATCATCATCATCATTCTAGGTGTCACCATAAGTACCATGATCATCATCATCATAATCAAGACACGGACTTCAAGCCTGCACTCAAGTTTGATATGGGAGTGCTTGTAGCATTGCTTCCGTGCAACGTGTTATAGTATGGAGTAGTACAAGAGTAGTGCAATATAGTGTGGAGTAGTAGTGCAGTGATAGTGCATTGTAGTAGTGTAGTGATAGTGTAGTGATAGTGTAGAGTAGTCAGTAAAGAGTAGTCAGTAAAAAGTAGTCAATAAAGATTAGTAGTATGACACTTTGTTTTTATTAGGTGACTAATCACTATAGAGTAATGATGGAGTAGTAATATCTAGTGTATCTACTATCTACTATCTACTATCTACTATCTACTATCTAGTATGCACTACCTACTACCTACTACCTACTACCTACTATCTACTATTTTCGACCCACTATAAACTACCTATTATCTATTATTTCCCCTATTTCCTATCTAATGTAGTCTCTCAACTTGTCTAATTCCAATATGCTATTGTAGTAGGATGTACTATTCTAGTGCACCATCTCATCTACTACTACATCTACATCACTAGCGCGCATTACTCACCACATGATTCCTCTTCGACCACACACTATAGGCACGCCAGCCAAGTTGACGCTCCGAAAAAAAGGGCTAAGGAGCTTTTCTGCATCTGCAGTGCCATGGGCCAAGTTTTTCGCTCGCACCAATGTCGGCCTTGGTCCAACACCCACCGATGCAATCGTGAGTTCCCCCGACTTCTCCGCCAAGTCGGTGATTTTGCTCTCGACGCCGCAGAATCTTCCTCATGTGATAGAAAACGCCATTGCGCTTCACCTGGCAAAAATCCAGGTGGTTGTAGCTGGTGTGGACCGAGTGGTGCCCAATGGGGTGAGCAATGGTGTCTCTGAGCTCTGGCTCGATGAAAAAGTCCGGGTCAAACGGGCCGTTGTGACCCCCAAGGAGCCCAGTGTGCCTGCACCTCGAGAAAGCGATGGAATTCATGCGGTTGGGGCCAAAGTCAACTGGAAAAACATCGAGGGAAGTGTCACGATGGGTTTTGGCCAGTATAAGGTCGGCATGTCGTTGGCCAATACGCTTTTTTCAACGAATACGCCTACGACACTTTTTTACTTTGACTCCAGTGGCGAAAATATGGGCCAGACACTTAAAGAACTCGAGGTGGAGGTTCCAGAGCTCGAGCCCGGGCTCGCAACCGCGGTTTTCGCTGATAGGTGGACTCCACTTACGCAAGAAGACGTCTTGCGCGTGACAAAGTGTACGGGGAACTTGATCAAGGGTATCAACAAGCAGCCGGCCTCGCTGTTTTTGGAAAACAACAAAAAGCTCATGGATGTGGCCAGCAAGAGCACCAAGGTGTATGCCAAGATCCACACTCAGACCAAGACGCTCCGCTACGAGGTGATTGCGGGTGGAGGCGGATGGGGAGCCAAGGCCGATCTCTTGGCACTTTCTCCGGATGCAAAGGTCAAGGTGGGCGACCGTGTGGAGTTCTACATGATTACTCCGGAGGATCGGTACACGGAACGTCACGTGGACGAGTCTATGGGGACGGAAAACACGGGAAATCCCACTCAATTCTCTTCCACGGTGGTTTCCAACCAGTTTCTCTTTGAAAGTCCCCTCGAGTCCACTTCCTACTCCTCCCAAGTCTCGTCTCCCCAGACAATAGACCATCTTTTTGGGGGAGGTAGTGAGCTGGGCCTTACAGTCAATGGTGTGTCGCATAGCAGTCCGGGAGAGTCAGTGAGCATCAAGTTTGGTCATTGATAGATGATTTTGGGCTTTCTCAAGTCTGAAGATTGGGACATTATTGAGTCTGAAGATTGGGACATTTTTGAGTCTGAAGATTGGGACATTTTTGAGTCTGAAGATTGACCATTGTTGAGTCAAGAAATTGGACCATTGTTGATTAAGAAATTGGACCATTGTTGAGTCAAGAAATTGGATCATTGTTGAGTCTGAAGAACTATTGGAGTTAGTCTGTGGTAGAGCATTTATGATCCAATCTTCAGTGATACAGTTCAGATTCAGACATCTAATGAAGGTGTTTAATGCATGGCTAAGGCGATTATTGGACAGTGCCTTAGGCCTATATGATGGCACCATTAAATGGGACAACGTCAGATCAGTCGAAATACCAACAGGCATTTACACACCGAGAGACATGCCCAGATGGTTTTAATGGCCATCACAATCAGGCTTTTGGCTGGTTTCGCAACCACTTTCACCTCCTAGTACATAGAATTGTGCGATCCAGCATAGCCTCATGGTTATACTAAAACGTAAGTATGATCCAACCACATCTCACTTCATACCTAGACATTTATATCTGCTCAATAAAAGTTAAACTAGAATTGCGCTGAAAACCTATACTACTATAACTACTATGTCCACTGTCTACTATGTCCACTATAACTACTGTGTCTCGGTTCCCTTTTATACCCTAATATTATTCATATTCACCACAGTAATCAATGTCTTTTTATAATGTTCAATAGAACATAAAGTGTCGGTGTACATCAATAATCGTCTGCTTGTATTCCTTTTTCTGGTAATGCAAAGGCATGTATTCTAGCTCCAGACTGTCATGTGAACTTATGAAGACGTTTAACGGAACGAGACAGACTTATATAGTGAATCGTATAGTTTAAGCGTTTCATAGTATTTACGCTTAATACCAGTATATTAGGGTATAGTAGAGTACCAGTAATAACATAATGGAGCAAAGAAGTGGACTTGAATATTGGAGGCTAGTCCTCATTGATATCAGGTAAATTTTCAGTAAGCAATTTTTGCGGAGGCTCAATTTTCAGTATAGGCATTCCTTCTAGGTAGTAGCGGTATAGTATATAGTATACCTTTTTACCCTCTTGGCAATATGTACTTTTCAACACCATACCCCTTACTAATGTTAGTACTGCTGGCTATCCAAACATGAAGTCAAAGAGGCCAAATGTGGCTTATATAAAGCCTCAATACAATACTTCCTCGTGTAAATAGTAGCACCTGTCTCAGATCAATAAGGCATTGCGGAGTGATGGTGACAATAGTCTCAAAATGAATCCTTGGTGTACGCTTTCGAAAATAAGAAAGTTCAACAACAAACGTTATTTCCCAATTTGAATTAATGATGCTTGTCTTTTGGAGTATCCTTCAAGTCTATCTGTTGCTTCAGTCCCTGTTATGATGAACATCTCAATGGTCCCGACTTTAGTACATTCGCATTAGTTAATATCTTCATGTTTAGTGCCATAGACAGAAGCTTTAGCTCACATAATGAGGAGAGTCAAGAAATTTGGCTCCTCAAACTCCATCAACAATTATTAATTGTTTGATTCGGTATTCCATGAGTCAATTGATCCATACTCATCTTCATATATATACAACATTTTGTCGGTTTCGATGAACTTACCTGTGGATCAAAAAATCAGCCCAGATGGCCCATACACTGAGTTGCATCAAATTGGAAGAACTGGACACAATTTGGTTATGTGTGTATCAATTTTTTTGCCTCCACAACAAAACCTCTCATCCAGTGTGACATTTGTATGGCAGTCACTAGTTGTAGTATGTAAGTCACTAGTTGTAGTATGTAAGGTGTTTTAATTCGTCCTGTTCATCTATTACTTATTTTCTGTTGATACGAAGTGGATAAAAAAAAAGATGAAGCTGCCAAATTTCCTGATGTAGGTCTCAATAAATGGATCAGTCAATTTATATATTGCGGGAATTGCGGGGCTGCAATTATTTACGAGGCTGCAAAAATCGCGCAGGGGTATATAAATATGGGGCCTCCCCCCCTCGAATCGCACACTATAAAGCTCGCCCTCAGAGGCATAAACTTTGTATTGTTGGACTGTTAGCAGCATGTGGTGAAGTGGACAGAAACTCCAAGCATTATAAGCACGATTAAAGAGAGCATATGAATTTCCTTGTGAAGGTTCTGCCCTACCTATCTCCCCAGCAGCTGTTCACTACTACATTAGTATGCCATCTCCAAGTGATATAATGGTATCAATAGAGCGGTATGTAACATTTCTGCAATGAAGTTTATGATTAGGTGGACTGCCCGGTATAGTCTGATGTGTCTGAAGAAAAGTCTGAAATAGGGTCTGGGACTTACTCATTTCTATTTCAACACAATGATTACCAAAATGCTATAATGATAAATTATGGTGAGAAAGCGCATTGAGACTGACTGAGACTGAGACTGAGACTGCGCACTATTCAGCCGCACACCTCCACTCTACTCTACTCTACTCTCTGTACTCCACACTTCTACCCCACCACTTACAATACTCCACTATACCATTCTATTCTTCTACCCCTTTACGCCTAACTATTGGACTGCTACGCTTACGATTCGACTGCTACACCTCACTTTCCCTGCTACTTACTGCTCAGATGATCACTTACATTCGGGGCAACATTTTCCTGCATGCTGTCCCCAACACGGTGCTTGCCCATGCCTGTAATCCGTTTGGGATCTGGGCCGGAGGAATAGCGTTGCGTTTCCGGGAGCACTTTCCCACGGCTTATGACGAGTATGCAGGTTATTGCTTGGAAAACTCAGACAACCCCACTGCCCTTTTGGGCACGTGCCTCCTTATTCCGGTGGGCGACGTTTATATTGCGTGCTTGTTTACGGGCGACTTTGAATGCTCTAGAGATAAGATCTTGGAGTATACTAAGAGAAGTGTCCTGCACCTAGCCCACCAATTGGCCATGCCCAAAAGTGGCTCTGAATCTGACTCGGTCTTGGATGCAAGCACAGATTGGGGGTCTGGCCCTGGCCCTGGCCCTGGCCCTGGCCCTGGCCCTGGCCCTGAACCTACGCAACTTCCTGAGATCAGTATGCCTTTGATCAATAGTGGCATTTTTAATGTGCCCTGGGAGAAAACAGAGGCGGTGTTGAGCAGGTGTCCACTCCATTTCAAAGTATATACCAAATAGCCCGTGCTCACGCAATAATCAACATCCTCATCGATATTCAATTAACTAAACACTGGTAACAATCTCGCTGGCGTTTCTCAACACCTCTACCATCTTCATGCACTCCTTTCTCTTCTGCACCGTGAGCTCGTTCTCCTTGACCAAGTCGCCCAAGTCCGGAGCACTGTACAACTTCAGTAACAACTCCTTCTGGATCTCATCCTTGGACCGCGTGATCAACTTCAACATAATAGCCTTGGGCACGAGATCCGTCACGGTTCTCTGCACAATCGAGTAGTACGACGAGATCAAAAGCTTGATCACCTCCGTCTCCATCTGCTCCCGCTCTGTCATGTTACCGGTAGCACGCAACACTGGAGGTGGTGCTTCCATCTGCTGTAACCTTTTCTTGTTTTTCGACGAGAAGAAACCGCCGAAGAACCCGTTGGCACTCTCATCTTTGGTGGCTGGTTGTGGTGCGGTTGGTTGTTGCGATGGGGGCAATGGCTTGCCGGACTTAGGGTCCACGGCCACTTGAGGCTTGGGGTGGAACTTTTCCTCCACGATGGCCATGGCTTGCGAGCCCTTCAACAAGTCGGGGTGTGCCGTGTTCACGTATGTCTCTTCGGACCCGATAATGTCTTGAACAAAACGGTTGGTGGGGATTAATTCCTCACGCAAAAACTGAAGGAAGCATTGCGAGAGTCTTTCCTTCAAGGCAGGGTACCGAGAATATTGAGGTTGGCTGATGATCTGCGACAAGATCCGGGCCAACTCATCGAAAATCAAGTTGACACAACGCAATGTGGGTTCTTCCATTCTGTGGATTTGTTGCTTTACGAGAACCTCGAACGCCTGGGTTCCAACAAACAAAGAAGGTGCAGAACCCGAGGTGTTGTGCATGATGGTCCGGATATCGCCATCCTTGATTTGGTCAAATGGGTCAATGGACATAATTCCGTTCTTGAAGATTTCGTGGAACACGAACGAGATACGAGCACCTCCGCTCAACTCGTTGGATGGCAACTCCTTTGCTACACCGTTCAAACTCTCATTGTAGTCTCTGGAGAAGTTGGTGATCATGCTCAAGGTAATGGAGGTAGGGCTTTCTTCCATTTGAGGACCCAATACAGACAACTCGTGCGAGTACTTCTTCAAAGAGTGTTCGATTCTCATCTTGATGTCAGGCAATGTGCTCTTGATGTGGTGTAACAAGATACCGTTCAACTTCTTGGCCAAGTAAGGGGTACCGCAGAACTGAGACTTGGCCTTGTAAGAGGGGTGGTTTTCAAAAAAGTCTGCTTCGTCACGCAAAGCGTCCCGGATGGTTTTCTTGGACTCAATGTCACGTTGGCCCCTATTAATCACCGGAATGTAGCCAAACCGCAAAGGAATCACTCTTCCGGCCAAGATATCCACGACATCCGTACCCTCGTCCATTAAGTCCACCTTTGTGAGAACACCAATGGTTCTGGAACCTTCAGGGTCCACTTCACGGGCCAATTTCAAGCCGTCGGAGTTGGCCAAGTCGGTATTGGAAGCATTGACCGACAAAATGATGGCATTAGGTTTGGAAATGTATTTCAACAACATATCACGGATCTGGCGCTCGATATCCTTGGGCTGGTCTCCCACTGGCACCTTGGTCAAACCAGGCAAGTCCACCAAGGTCAAGGTCAACACGTGAGGCGAGTAGATCCTCAAGTTGATGGGCACAGACGAAATCCCCAAGTTCTTGCCCGTTTTGGCATCGGTTTCACGCACGATTTCCGTCCGGATCTCCTCGAAGTTGTAGAACCGCTTATTGGGCAAATGCAAGAACTCACCCCATTCCTCGGAGTTGTTCTCGGAAGCCTCACCCTTTTCGTTGGTGGTATTGATCAAATCCTGGTCCTCCTTATTGCCGCCAGGTCTCTTGTTGATCAATTGTAGCACCAAAGGTCTCCGGGTCACAATACCCGTGCCCCGGGGCAAAAAGTCCCTGCCCACGATATTCTCAAGCACAGACGACTTTCCACTGGACTGGGAGCCGACCACGGTGATCTGCGGCAAGTCCACGGGTGATGAAGAGCCTGCACCGAGCGGAGCCAAGGCATCCTGGAGCTTGTTGATGGTTGCAATCAATGTTTCATCCATAGTGTAGTGAGTAAGAATAGGAGGAGTGCCAGCGAAGTTGAGGTGCGTGGGCCGGGTCGTGCGCGCGCCGCAAACCGTTTGATAAGCTATGAGCTAAGCCAGGTGGGCGCGGACAAGCGTCCTGGGAAGTGCATACGCGGTTCTGGTGCGTAGACTGTTTGAGTGCGTAGACTTTTGAGTGCGTAGACTGTTTGAGAGCGTAAACTTTTGAGTGCGTGAAGAATAAGAACCGTTTTGGGAAAACCGTTGTTCAGATCCTGTTCCGATTGTTTCAGATTGTGTTTCAGATTGCTTTGGACTGTTTCAGATTGCTTTGGCCTGTTACAGATTTGATATCATTTTGTTGGTTTAACTTCACTGCTCCTCTTCTTTCCTTCTAAGGTTGGTACACTACTCGGTAGGAGGCTACGCACCCTTAAAGGCAATTTCCATTCCTGTCGATTTAAACAATAGGGGTTAATGTGCAGGATATGTACTCTATTGACTAGTAGAGTGCTCATAGTACCACTGCAGTATTATGGTGGTACTGTAGTGGTACGATAGTACGATATTGGGGTTCTGGCTGGAGACGACCGGAACTGAGACTATGGGGAACTGAGACGGCCGGAACTATGACCGGAATGTTCTTTCGTAGGACTTCTAAAACCTCACCCAGTCCGAATTTTTTCTTCCTAGAAAAACCACTTTGATGTCCGGAATTCCAGCATCTCAAAGAACCGATTTTCATTGTCCAATCATGGAAAAAAGGGTGCTTTGCGTTGGGCTTTTTTGTGCTGGGGTAGCCTGGTGCACGGGTGTTGGAGTGCAGCTTTCGTGCCCTCGGTCCCCAATTCCGAGGCTTGCACCCATCCCAAGGGTGTACTCTATGAAAGTGTAAGGAGGTCTTGTATTTTTTATGATTATATTTTTAAGTATGGCCTAGGATTATATTCTAGAAATAATCAAGTATTTAATAGAATTTTTTTGCTGATTATTGTAAACCGGGGGACTTCTTGTGCGAGATTGAGAACCTTGTGAGAAACCCATAATTAGGAGGGATACTAAATCGTGCACCAAAAATAGATTCTTGTCGATATTCAAAAAATAGCAAAGGAAATGGTTTATAGTCACAAAGAAAATACTACTAACCTTTAAAATTAGTGCAAAAAGTCAGTGCTACTATACGTCTGAAGAGTAGTGAGTGAGTAGGCCTAAGAACAGATCATACCTAAACTCAATACAAGTCCATATTATTTTTCCCTGATATGAATTACTTCCAATTGAAGAATTTAGCTCGGAGTATAAAATGGGACGTTTCTGTTGTTGAATAAATAGTAGAACTAAGCAGTAGATCACATTGATGGACACATACTCCTCAGGAACTCTTGTCAATCTTAGTTCTTGGTATTTCACAACACTCCACATTTACACTACTCACTAAACAAGATTCTCGTATTGGAAAAAGCTACTACTAAGTCCTATATGTAGTTCTAGGGTACCTTGTATTTAAGATGTATAGGGAGCACTTTTGCTTGTTGAAAATGACTTGTTATCTGAAAATCTCTAACTTTTTCGGAATCCTAGTTTTATGAACATTCAAGGTGGCCTTAAACTTCCTCCGGCGTTCAAATGTTTGGATTCCAAATGCTTACAGAAATTGTCTGCTGTATTTGAAGCTTTGATTTCCGGTCCATGTAGATGGGACTACATTGGAAGATCTAATGTCTCCTGAAGTCACTAAAGGTCGCTGTGCTAAGCTTAAATGGAGACATTTCTATTCCGTGTGTTATTTACAAAGGTCACCGTGTACAAGTGCTGCCTGGTGATGCCCCACAGTCGCAACCAACTGTTCCGCTGCTTCCTACAGTGGTTGGTTGCTCTTACAATGGTAAAACTCCTGGGTATTCTAGTCAAAGCGATGAATTGATTCTAGTAAAAACATTGAATTGATTCTAGTAAAGTCATTGAATTGATTCTAGTAAAAGAAATGAATCGGTCACAATTGGAGACTAAATCCGGATTATATCGTCATTTGGAGGAACTCATCCCAAATAAGACAGACTCATAATATCAACAATTCTCCCTCCACCTTTCCTAGGAAGCTCCCACTACAGGACATCTGTTTCAGGTGTCACTGGTGGGAACACGTACTGACTCTCCACATCAAAGTCCACAATCATATGCTGAGGCACAGCGATCGATGATTGTGTCTCATGATAATCCATTCCCTCAACCGAAATATAGCCTCTGGCCACTAACCGTGCTTTGTGTTTGCCATCATCTTTGATTATAAAAACCCAACGATATCTCGTGTAACTCCTCAAGTATTTACCTATCTTAATGAGACCATGAACTTGATGTCCAACAATCAATACGTCACACTGGACTATACTCCTTGGCTATTGAAAGGACCATCTGATATACCCTTGAACGGGGTACATGCTGAGTTAAGTAATCTATAGGTTAACTGATTAACACCAGAATTGGGGCCAGAGTTCCAACTTATATAGTTTCTGAACTGTGCTAAACTTTCATCACAAAGATATCATGCTTGAATAGAACCTTAACAAGAACCACCAAAGTGAAGCATAGCATACTCTATACCAACTAAAGAGAGTGCGCCTTCCTTTTATGGAAGGATCAATTATTATCCGGTTCTCAACACTGCCTCTGAAGGTTTATCTGCCATATATCCTAAATATTTTAATTTAGTAAATGGTAGACTTGTAAGGGGTTTAGTCAAGATGTCTGCGACATTGTAAGAGTTCTGACGTACGAAACATCAATTTCACCCATCTCTATGGCACCAAAGATATGTGAATTTCAGAAGTATACCATCCAGCCATGGACCTGATGCTCATTATTTTATTAGTTTAATGGAGAGTATTAGTGGGCTAAGTTGGTACTGATATTGAGAGTCAGTGTTCATAACCAAGCACCAAAAGACAATGCTCATAGCCACTAAAACACAACGCTCATAACAGGTCAAGGTCAGTGTTCGTAATAATGAAGGTCGGGCTCTCATGAACTAAGCCATTATTATTCAAAGGAGATCAGCGCTCGTAACAATATATATATAGAGAGAAATAAAGAGAAAGCGCTCATAACCAAACAATCCACGCTAGCCAATTTTTTTCAGCAAAGAGACATTGTCATATCCCCCTGAAGGATTAATACTGACTACCCGTCATCAGAAGTAAAATCACAAAATTAGTAGAATGATTTCAAGACTTGGCAAGATTATCAGCTCACCAGTATTTGTTACTATCTCAATGGATGAACCTAATCTGTAAGCAATACTATGGTTTCACCCGAATATCCTCACAATAGGCAAACTTGCCCAACCCCTATACAACGGACACCGAGCTCAATGGTTACAGCAAAAAGGGCTAAATATAGTCTATAAGTTATATGTTGAATTATTGAGTGTAGGTTAATATCAATAGCCACCGTATCACACTAGCTACATCAATACATTCCCCACACTAAATATACACAAACCATTCACTAGAAAACTAAAAATACTAGATACTAGACTAGATACTGCAGATACTACACTAGATACTACACTGGAATCCATGGACATACCAGGCTCCATAGAAACAGACTACACTATACTTTCCAAAAGGAGCGGTCATGGAATCAGTCAATTAGAAATATTTTAGCCGGTGATAAAGATCACATGTAAGGATGCTAAGAAAAATATGCTCGATTATTTTCATTATCTAGAAGATGGAGAGTTGATATGTGGACTCAGGAAGTCAGCTGCGAACATATAGTAATTAGAAGCAGATAAGACCCACGAATACTGTGCACAACAATTTCAGGGGATCCGAAATTGTACATGCTAATATGTGGATGTGAAATTTCAAATGCAATTATATATATGGTCTGGGCCATTATTCATGATATTCTAGTAGGATGCTTTGTTTTAGGTGAGTGCTCATAACCAAGAAAGTGACTACCACCATTCTAAGCCACTATCCCACCAGTCATATTTCTAATCTATAAGTATTGATAGCTCATAAAATTATCATTAGTCATCAGAAATCTTTCTATAAATAGTTAATGCTTATAACGGTCGATGTAGCTATGGCTGGCCGTGAAGCTGAAGCCCTTGAAGCATACATCACTGGACGGTGCAGTCAGCTGGCCCTCGGCCAAGTCAAAGTTGGAGATCCTCATGCTGGTGAATTCCTCGGAGAAGTTCTCTGCCAAGGCTGGGTCGGTGATAACAGGACAAAGTGGGGGAACAGCCTGTTGAGACTCCACCTCGGCCCAGTTGATTTTGCGGAAGAACCGGTGGTTTTTGAATGCGTCCCAATTACTATCCACAGCCATACGTTTCCCTGGGTTTTTCTGGAGAAGTTTGGCCAAAAGGTCCTTTGCATCGAGCGAGAGGTAATACGGGAAGCCGGGCTTGGCCTTGATGATTTTGTCCAGGATCGCCTTGTGGGACTTGCCTGTAAAGGGAGGTTTTCCCGTCATCATGTCGTAGATCACACACCCCAACAGCCACCAGTCCACCGGGTACCCATACAATTGGCCCTTCATGATTTCCGGGGCCATGTACTCGGGAGTGCCTATGATCAGCCGGCACAGGTCCGCGTCATCTAGAGATACGGCTTTAGAGAGCCCGAAATCAGTGAGCACCAAGTGTCCCGAGGAGTTCAAAAGACAGTTTTCTGGCTTGAGGTCCCGGTACACAATACCCAACTGGTGAAGGTGCCGGAGCCCTAGAGCCATCTGAGCAGCATAGAAGGAGACGTGCTCTTCTAGAAACACATTGCCCAACGAGTTGTTGGACGTGAGGTGGTGGAAAAGCTCTCCGCCAGGAATATACTCCAATAAAAGGTAAAACTTGTCGTCGTCCTGGAGTGCATAGAAGAGCTTGACGATGTTCAGGTGGTGAGTGATTTGGCTCAAGATGCGCCGTTCGGCAATGGTGCGGTGCAAGTGGTTGGCTGCAGCCTTGACGTCATCGGAAGCGGACTCTGCTACTAACGCCGGGATGTCCTGGGCTATATCTAGACTGGTGCCCTGCTCGAAAATGTCCACCTGCGGTTTTCGGATTTGTTTCTGCGCATAAAGTTTTCCGTTCTGCCTGTCTTGCACCAAGTGCACTTTTCCATATGCTCCCTGGCCCAACACCTTGAGCGGTCTAAAATCCGCCAATGTTTTTGCTTTGGGCGTCCTCTGCTCCTGCTCCACAATATCACTGTCGGGGCCAAACCCCAGTGGAATCTGGATACTCTTGGGGAGAGACGACTTGACCGAGAGCCTGCTATAGACCAGGGACCTGCGACGGGTTCTGGCTGGAATGCTCACGCTTGGATGATGGTCATTATGGAAATGATGGTCGACGCCTGCATACTGCTCACCTTCGAGCCCAGTATTGGCGAGTTCGGTCGAAAGCTCCTCCTCGTCAAAGGTAAAGAGAGACATGGAGTATTAGAACCGATGAGAGAGACCTCATTAAGCGAGCGCTATGCATGCGCATGCAGGTAAAGAGTCTTACTTGCCTCTAAGCCACTCGCGGTGTAACTCGAGAATTTGCTCCGAAACAAGCGGGAAAAAGGGGAAACGGAGCAGAAAAAAAAAGAAAAGACCCGTGCACCTGTCGGCCTCGGCTAGCAGGCTTTTTTTTTGAATTATTTCACTCCCGGTGTACGGGTTTACAGATAAGCTTGGGTGCCGCGCAGCTTGCGCTAATTGTTGCTCCCACGGAATCAGTGGTGCAGAGGCAGGGCTTTAGCTCCCACCACCACCAACAAGCCATTGGACCAACACAAATAAAAAAATTACCTCCGTAAATCTCACCTCAGTACCTCCCATACATTATACCGTACAATGCTCTAACACCAGCATACATCCGTACACCATAATATACCACCCCCATTTCCCGGGTATCTGTCCGGAAGCACCCGGAAACCCGTACACCTCGTAATACCCACCCCGATTTTACACTTCTTTCCTGCATGTGCAAGATCGCCTGCGCGCACAGTGCCTAGAAATCTCATACACCAGTGACTCAGCTTTTTTCACTCACCTTTTCTTACTTGCAACACACCGTTTCATCTGCAAAACAACCCCCACCCTTTAACTTTAAACAATTCTGAAACACCCCGACGCATCTGTTGCCTAATTCACCGCCCTCAGCAGCAGATTCGCCACAAGCAACCTCCCCAGAAACTCAAGCCTTACTCCAACCTAGTTTGTGGTTTATGCCTAAGAAACCTTCACGACCGGACCTTATTCCCAACAAACTCCTTGAACCCGGCTAACACCCCTTTGTCTAGAATATAGAACGCAGGAATTTGTATTTTCCTACTTTAGATCTTTTCCTTCACTACTGGTTGTCGACCCTCCCCCTTCCGCCTTTAGTGAACGCAACGCTTGCTTTGTGACTCCCTTCCACTTATCGCCGAAAGTCTAGATCTTCTGGACTTGTACTTCTGGTGTCAAACGGTACTAGCTGCATCTGGTATCAATTACTGATTATTTCTCCTGGTTATTTCTCCTGGTTATTTCTCCCGGTTGCTACTTGTGCTAGTGTATTGCTCAGCTGAACTCGATGGTCGCCCCCGCGTACTCTGAGGACTCATATGTTGACCATGAACTCTCCAATAGTTTGGACTCGACGTTCGCCTTTGAGGGCCCCGAGAAATTGCTAGAGATATGGTTTTGGGCCTCGCCAAAGGCTCTTCCTGGCTGCGTGGCCAGTGAAGGCTTGAGGGCCATTCCTTTGGAGAAATGGAAAACCATCTTGGACTTAGTCAATTGCAAGATTTTGTCCATGAAGTCCAGCCCGGCTTTGGACGCATACTTGCTTTCCGAGTCGTCTCTTTTTGTGTTTCCCCATAAGCTCATTTTGAAGACGTGTGGAACAACTACCACTTTGGCATGCATCGATAAGGTGTTTGAGATTGCCAATGCTGAGCTTTTTGGTACAGCAGCAAAGCCTGCTTTGAGCTCCAAGGCCATCCACAAGGTGTTTTACTCTAGAAGGTCGTTTATGTTTCCCGAGAAACAAATCCACGTGCACACCGACTGGAAACGGGAGGTGCAGCTTCTTAACGAGTTTTTCGTTGGGGGAAAACTGTACGTGGTTGGCGATTTCAATTCTGATGACCACTGGTACTTGTATACCGGAGGCAATGGTGTTCTGGGCACCAATGGACCAGATGGACCAAACGATGCGACGTTTGAGATCTTGATGACCCAATTGGATGAGAAAAAGACCTCGTTGTTCATGAGCAACCGCAAACCCGGAGACGATACCGACGAAGAAAACCATGATTTGGGCCATGACGATGGTGCTGCCATGATGAAGGCTACAGGCTTAGACTCGGTCCTTGTTCGGTCGGAAAAGACATCCCAGAAGGAGCAATTCTGGCCGGTGCAGGTTCCTTCTCCGCAATTATCAGACAAGATGGAGTTATCGGATGCAGAGGAATCCGAAGAAGGATGTGAGTTTATTCACGATGCATTCTCCTTCACTCCATGTGGCTTCTCGTCCAACTCGTCCAGTGCAGACTCCAATGGATTCTACTACACGCTCCACGTGACCCCGGAAAGTGGCTGGTCGTACGCTTCTTTCGAGACCAACTTCTCATTCCGGAAACACAGCAACGTGGATATCATGGACGTCTTGTTGCGCATCTTGTCGATTTTCTCTCCAGGCAAGTTTTCCGTGACTCTATTCAACGATAGCGGAGGAAAGGGTGGACCCGAGGCTGCATTCAGTGCCTTGTACGGCTGTGATGCGAAATTGGCCAAGTTGGGCTACTTCAAGCACGAGAAGATCGTCTACGACTTACGGGGCGAATACAACTTGTTGTACTTGAACTTTGAAAAGTTATGATGGTGATTGTCAGTGGTTTAAATTTTGGGGGATACCATGTGGGCCTGTCCTGCATGGTACATTATTTACCACGGCAATTATTTAGTCAATTATTAGAACCAGAATTGTGGGTGTAGATGATTGAGTAGTATATGGAGTAGTGTATGGGGTAGTATGAACAGGGCTCTGAACCTTGACGAATGAGAAGGCTCAGTTTCGCACCAATGATATGCCAGAACACACAATCGATGGTCTACACTTTATATTGAAAGTATGAGTTGACAAGTATATACAGTCGTATAAATATATACAAGCTAGCATGGGCTAAACTTAGAACTTCTTACCGAACATGATAACTTGCAACTGGTCGTACAAGGAAATGACACCGGCACCGGCAACACCTCTCAAGATGTTAGCACCGCAACCCTTGAACAAAGAGGCAACACCCTCAGCAGCGACAACCTTCTTGAAACAGTCGAAGGCACCGTCGTACTTAACGGCTTGACCAGAGGTCATCATCATTCTTCTTCTGACAGTGTCCAATGGGTAAGAAGCAGTGGAAGCACCGGTGGTGACGGTCCATCCCAACAAGAAAGAGGCAAGGAAAGAACCCTCCAATGGGCCAACCAAGACAACAGGCTTCAAGGAGTCGTACAAACCGAAGTACAAACCTCTGTAGACAACAATACCAATGACAGATGGACCGAAACCTCTGTACAAACCGGCAATACCGTCAGAGGCCAAGGTCTTCTTGTAGACATCCAACAAACCGTTGAATTGTCTGCCCTCACCACCCTTGGTGGACTTGGCGTCGTTAGCCAATCTAGTTCTGGCGTAGTCCAAAGAGTAGACGAAAGCCAAGGAGGTGGCACCAGCCATACCACCGGAAGCCAAGTTACCAGCGAACCACTTCCAGTAGCCCTCGTCCTTCTTGAAACCGAACATCTTCTTGAACTTGTCCTTGAAGGCGAAGTTCAAGGCTTGGGTTGGGAAGTATCTCACCACGTTGGCGGTGTTACCTCTCCAGAAAGAACCAACACCCTCCTCGGCGGCGGTTCTCTTGAAACACTCGGCAATACCGTCGTACTTTCTAGCCAAACGGCCTTGCTTCATCATTTCATCCTGGTTTTGGATCAACAACTTCACTCTCTCAATTGGAGCAGCAGCGGTCTTGGAGACGGCGGCGGAGACACCGCCCATCAAGAAGTCGATCAAGAAAGTATTGTCCATTGTGAATATATTAGTCTGGAGATGTGATCTACAGGGAAAAAAAAAAGCGCACGAAAAATGCTGGCCGGGCCAAGTTTATATATCACGAAAAATTGTCGCGCCAAAGTGCCCTGGCCAAGCGAGAAAAATTTTCGCATGTTTCTTTTTCCAATCGCAATGGGCGGTTTTGCCACGTGACCCGGAATTAATCGGGCCAATGCTCGCTTTCTATTGGTCCACTCCATTCCGCGAATCTGCACCAACAATAGACGTCACCTACGGCCAGACGGTCCCGAGCTACTGGGGGATGGCCGTGTCGAGGGTTTTGATAGTATCGCGTTGTTTCTATAAATCACCTGGTAAAGTTTCAAAAGAGAATGCCCTCAATCGGGCAACTGGTAGTGTGATGTGGAGGCGCCGCCTGTCTGCAGGCGCACTCGGTTTAACGTGTCTCTGGTTGCCATATGCACCCTTCTCCTGCCAATTGCAACCGCACTTTTCCTTCCCTGCCCACTCCTGGTTATGTACCTGCTCGAATCATCCGCGGCCCTGCCCATTGTACAGGTGCTCGCGAGACTCTGAAACCATTCTGCCATGCACTGCCTTGATCCCCTTGCAATTGTTCTTCCTCCGGTACATCTTCTGTTTCTGCACTGTGCACTTCTTCTTGGTAATTGGTTTCTATTGTCCTCTGACTGTAATTTGAGCTCCCTGTACTCTCCTCTGTTCATCCGACCCGTTTGCCTCGTCTGCCTCGGTTGTCTGTTCTTCTGACTCGTTTGTCCGTGGTGTTTGACCCGTTTGACTTTGCTCCTCTGTCTATAAGTCTCTGCTGAGGTGCCGTGACAAATTGTCTGCTGTGGTCAAATCATCCAATTCCAACGAGGTGCGCACCCGGGACCGGTACCGTTGCACTGGCTCGCTTAAGGGCTCCATGTCTCGCAAGGAAATCTCCTCCACCTGTGCGAACTGGCTCAAGGCTGCGGTGCTCATGCGGTTGATGTTGTAGGTATCGATGATGGAGTTGTTCTCGTCATAGTAAGACACTGCATTGAACCCACGGGCTGCAGAGTCCACCGGTGGTTGTCTGGCTGCATCCACTGTTAAATGTCTGCCTGCTTCCATCAGTTGCTTTCTGGTGCTCTCCTTGAGAGGCTCGTCCGATAACTCTGATGAGTCGTTTGTCTTCTGCGCACTGGGGCTCTCGCTGTTGATGTTCACATTCAGCTTCTCTTCAAACGTCTCTCGCTTGGGGTCTGTAGGATCGTAACAATTGGGGTACTTATCGAAATCGCCCTTTTGCACCCGTTCTCGGATGATGTCCGAGTCTTTCGGGAAGTAGCACTTCTGGAGAATGTCGTAGAAAGAACGTGGGATAAGACACGCAACCACGCCCACCACAAAGATGGCCCAGAACATTCCCAGCCCGAAGATCACCTTGGCACTTTGGTAGAACTCCAGAGACCACGTGCCGGCTGTCCAGATTCCCGTCCACCCAAACAAGATAAGCGTGGAGAACAAGAACGCTAGAAACGAGAGGTAGTCCCACCGGTACTGGTGCATCAACACATAGAGATTGGCACTCATACACGACACAAAGGTCACAAGAATACCGAGCCAGAACCGGTGGTCTGCTCCTCGTCCGCTCAGTAACTGGAACGTCGTGTTGTATGCCCAATACGGGAAGAAGAACGACACAAACGACTGGTACACGGCATCAAACGCATAGATCCAGAACGCCTTCTCCGTGAACTCGGTCCTCATGATTCCGGCCCGGTAGAGTTGTGGCACCAACATCGACACCTTCAGATCCACGTCTTGGTCAAACACTGCCAAGAAAATCACCGGCAACGACGTGAATGCCAAGTTGTAGAAAATAATGTAGGTGAACTCGAACAAGTAAGAACCGTCAAAGTTGTTGAACACACTGTACCAGAACAACGCAAGCGTGTAAAGGATATTCTTGAAGAAAAAACTGGGGATCATTTCCGCAAACCGTTTATAGGACCAACGGCCATGCGTAAGAAGCAATCTGGTGAGAAACCTGAACTGGCCAAGCGCATAGTCCGACGACATCGCCGCCTGTCTTCCTTCTTCTCCGGCAATTCCCACTCCGACATCTGCAGCTTGGATCATGGCCACATCATTGGACCCGTCTCCAATGGCCAAGGTCATAACATCAAGCGTGTCCTTCACCATCTTCACCACAGCCGCCTTTTGAGCCGGCGACACTCGACAGCACAACACTGCCTTACATTGCTTGCAGAGAAGTAAGAACTTGCGCTGAATGTCTGGGTTTCCCAAGGCCAACTTCAAGGCATCACCATCGATGACCACGCCGAACCTCTCGTTGGGTGCACTGTGGTCCAACTTAGCATCTTCCAACTCCTCAACCGAGCCCGTCATCAGGAAGTGTTCATTCAAGTAACCTGAGATGAGCTTTTCGATGATCATAGCATCGTCGTCTCCGGGAATGATATCAAATCGTTTTTCCTCTTCGGCCAGAAGATCACACTTGAGCACGAGTAAGTCCATATCGTTCCCAAGCAAATTGCACGAGAACCCAATATTGATGGCGGTTTCCACCTTGTCTCCGGTAAGAACCCACAACTTGACACCTGCCTTTCCGAGGATGAAGATGGATTCAGGAACTCCATCCTGAAGTCTGTCCTCAATGGCAGTTCCACCAAGAAGAATCAACTCCCTCTCTATAGAGTCTGCAACAGCCTCCACCTTCTCATCTCTATCCTTCAAGGAAGAAGACGCCTCAAGAAACTTCTGGTTCCACTCCTGGTATTGTGCCCATGTTAACTCTCGTCTGGCAATACATAACGTTCTCAAGCCCTCGGTGGCATAATCCTCCAAATGACGCGATGTTTCGTTGAGCATCTGCTTGGAGTTTTTGCTGGAGAGCCTAGAGTAAATAATGGAGTCTGCACCTTTGCAGTAAAGCACAATCCTGGGCTCTTTTTCATTGTCTTCACTTGGAAGTTTAACAATGGCACTCATTCTCTTTCTGGTCGAGTTGAACTCTAACGTATTGAGAATCTGGTACTCCCGTTTTTCACCTTGCACCTTAAGAATGTATCCTCTTTTAGACTTATCGGCGAAAACAAAACCTAAAGACCGCGCTGTCCCAACAAGAGCAGCTTCATCTGGAGATTGGGCCTTGAGAATCATTCGTGATTCGTCCTTAGGATCTGTTTCCAGGATCACCGAGTGGCACAAGGCCAAAGCTAGGAAAAACTCCTCGTCACATGCCTTTTGCTCAGGCCCAGATGCTCCGGCGAAGTCCTGTATGAGTTTCTTGGACACAAGCGAGAGGTCTTCGTCGTAGATGTTTTTTGTGATTTTCCTCAAGGATTCAAGCATTTGCACTCTATCCTGAGCTATCAACAATCTCTCAGCACGTCCTTCTTCTTCCACGTCAATTCCCTGTCTTCTTCGAAGCCCAGCAAGAGCTTCCGTATATGCACGTCCATATGATACTCCATTGATGGTGCATTTTCGGAACTCCATGAGGTTTTGCGTGAGAGTTCCCGTCTTGTCACTGAAAATGTACTCAATCTGCCCCAAATCATCGGAAATACTCCACGACTTGGGGTTGCATGGAAAGTCCAACTTGTCATAGTATAACCCAACGTCCGAGTAGATGAAGTACGCCTGTAGGGATTTGATGATCTCAATGGTAATGTACAAGGAGACAGGCACCAAAGACTGGTAAAGAATAACTGCCACGAAGAAATTCACTAGCCCATTTTTGAAGGGAGATCCTGCAATGGTGCCGAATTCGTAGTAATCTCGTGACTGGTTTGTTAGACGATAACTAACCCCACTGGATATGCCTGTCACGAAGCAAATGACAAACAAAAGAACGAAGTTGATGATAACGTAGTAACTCAATTCACGAGAAATCCGAGACTTTTTGGATGGAGTGATGCCCGAGTTGAGCATGATTTTGGTCTCAGAACCCGTGAAGATCACCACGCCAATAACCCACTTCGTATTTCTAAGGAAACAACCCCGCAAAATCAAGTTGCTGATGGATGCAGATTCCTTGTTTTCCATACCGTCTCTACCATAAGTAACTGCACCTTCGTAGGTGTACAAGTTGGGATGAGGGCCCTCGCTCTCGATCTCAAAGTCCACATCCATGAACTGGTCAGCTCTTTTCAATTTCTTTGGATCTGTGGAAAAATTGAGCGCCTGCTTGATTTTGAGGTTTGTTTCTCCGTCAAGGTTCTTCGTCTCCACGTAACAACAGTTATCTTCGTCACTTGAAGATAAGATCATCACGTCAGCAGGAATTTCCTCGTTGTTGTTGATCCTAACAATATCGCCGACTTTCACCTCTTTCCATGTTTTCTTTGAGAAGGCCATGGTTCTCTCGGTGGCTGCAAACGACATTCTGTTGGACTGCGTGGACTTGCGGTGGGAGGAGTTCCGTCTATCAGTCATACTATCATAACTCTGGCGAGGCGCCTGGACCTGCCCCTCCTCCATTTCTTGACGGGCTTCTCTCTTGGCGATTCTGCCCTTTTTGGTCAAGTTCGACTTGGCCTTCCCCACCGACTTGAAGAGGAGCTTGGAGTTCCACTTTTTGAACTTTCTCCAGAGAGAAATGCTCTCGTCGTTGACGTTTCTGTTGAGGTATTCGTAGCCCGATTCCGAGTCGCGGACTTGCGAGAGAACATGCGTGGGCTGGTTGTTGACCTCCATATCGGTGGCCGTTCTCTGCGAGTCTTCCACGGAATCTCTCAATGCAGTAATGCAAACAATGACTATTAGCGGCACGGCCGCCAAGACCGGCGAGGGCACCCCGAATATGGGGAAAACCCCCAAGATGATGAGGAATAAGAAGTAGTTATTGGCAATGTCCCGCGAAAACTGCTCCCAGAGGGTCTTGGGGAAGAAGGTCACGGCCGAGTACTTGGCGGTTTTGATTTTGTTTCGGGGGTAGTCCCGGAGTGGAAACCCGCTATCGGGGTCCACCATATGCTCAGGAAGGGTTCTGTTGAAGACGATGGTACGCTTGTCAGCCTTCTGGTCCTTAGCATCCAGCAGCCCTGCAGAAGCAGGCAGAAGCTCGGGGTCTTCATCGGAAAGATCGATTTTGTCCTTGGAACTCAAAAATGGAGACTCTATCCGTACTGACACGTCAGGCAGATCCCTCCGGCTGCTCTTCCTCTTGCTGACGGAAGGCTCATGCCTAAAAATATTCTTGAGGGTTCTGGACCGGTTGATATTCTCAGACTTGGGCTTTCCGGCCTTGTTCCGCGTGGTTCCCCACCGGTGACGCTTCATGGCCGTGGGCTCCGTGTCTTGGGGATACATCTCCGTCAACGGAGTTCCGGGAGGGTGCAAGGCCGCACTATCGGTGAACGGCGAAGTGGGGTTGAAGGTGGAGTTGGACGCCAGATCCGGGAGGTCGAAATGTAACACCGGCTTGCGTTTCTTTGTATCTAGTTTGGGGGATTGCACGATGCTAGATGGAAAACTGGAAACCGAGTGCTCTGAGGACACGTCGGAGTTATTGTCCAAAAACGGACTCTTGGGATAGACGAAAGAGTCCATAAAAATGTGAAACTTTAGGGCTCTAGGATCGGATGTAGGCGTGTGGATCAACGGCTAGGCTTTCCGAAAGGGGGCGTTGCAGATAATGGACCCGTGTGTTAGGGTGTAGCCGGGCGAGTACCTGGGGGTCTGGGGGCGAAGAAAAAAAGCGGCCGGCTGTAGGCTTAAGTAGTATGGGTCCCTGGGCTCTTTCCGTTTTTGTGGACAGCGGGCTTTGGCTGTATGCCGAAATGGTGGATCAGGGATTAGTAAGGATGAGTTAAAATTTAAGGATGGTGTGTGAAACGCGAAAACGAAGTACTGAGCCCAGATACCAGAAAATATGCCCATAGCGTAGACGGGGAACAGAGAGTACCGTGTAAAAAAAAAATGAGCGCTTTTTTGCCACCACATACAAGCCTACACCATATAGAGCTACACTGATAATGGGCTGGGACTCTACCAACGCGGGTTGATCCGTTTTCTTCATGGCTATATGCGCTGTACATCACAGGTACAGGTCCAGGCATGGTTTTATCCGGGTCGCATACGTGAAGCCACGCTGGAGATATAGGCTGCGTGCAGGCACACGTACTGAGATAAAGTCCGGCCTACGGTCTGGGGCGAAAAAACGGCCAACTCGGACTCTGGGTCAAGTTGCCCACATGTGGTCCTTATTTTGTATATTTATCACTGGGTCGGGGTGAGATTGGGTCTTATACTTGTAATTCCGGCTGCATAGCTCCGGCTGGGAAGGTGCTGCCCCGGACTATATGGAGAGGACATTGACTGATATCTCCCAATACACAGGATCTCCTATAAATAGGACTATTGAACAAGAAAAGCAAGCAGTTCAAGTAGTTTGCAGTTTGCAGTTTGCAGCAAAAGATTGACAATTTGGCACTTGACACTTGACTAATTAACTGCCATTGGAGCACAGCCACGGTACTTTGGAGCTTCCAAGCATCCTTGGTACCGGCACAGCCATTACTGTCATAAAGCCATATGCCACAATGCCATAATTTCTTTCTCCGACTTGTACTGGAACAACATATAATAGACAACAGATATGACGTCAAGCCATTGGCCACTTGCCCACTTGCCCCCAATCAGTCCTTTGCTAGTATCTTCCTTCTATAGCCCCTTACTCCACCTTGGCGTACTTCTCGGTCCACTTCTTGGCCACCGCTATGGCCTGGGCCTCATTGGACTTCCACTCCTGCGCCACATCGTTGGCCAACGGATCATCCGGGTTGGGGGCGCCAAGCAACGCCTGTATACTCAACAAGATGGTTCTGATCTGTAAGGCCGGCGACCAATTATCCTTAAGCACATCAAGGCAAATCCGGCCCAACTTGTCGATGTTAGGATGGTATATTTTGGTCAAGAACCTCACCTTGGGCGCACACATGGGGTAATCATCCGGCAAGTAGAGCTCCAACTGGAACTTGCCATTGGCGTAAGGCGACGACGAGGGGCCATCGATGATCACCTCGAAGTACCTCAAGTTCTCCTCTGAAGGCACAGCAAGAATGCCTGGAACCGGATCCAGCACAAGCCGCTCAGTTTCTTTAATGATACGTTTGGGTAAGGCGGCCATTTCAATGTGTACTAGAAGGTTGTGCTCCTTGGCTCAAGTGCGCGCGCTATGTGGGCCGACGGTGGGTGCAGGCCGCGACCCTTTGTCACCGTGAGAAGCCGAGCGGTGCCAGCCTTTTTCCTCTGTGAATTAGTGCGAAATATAGAACAGGGAATTAAGAACGGTTCCATTCGGAGTGCGGATAGTGCGGATAAGAATGTGGTTTAGGGAACACTGCGGATTTAGAAAATGCACTGCCCTATACTCACCCTCAATAATTACACCCACTTGCACTAATTACACCCACTACTTGCTCTTATTGCACACAGCAAGTACACCCATGAACAAGTCCAGGAGTAACCTAATTTTATTTCCAGAATTGGACAAAGGAGGTTTGACATAAGGTGGTTTTTTTTTGTTTTGTTTTTTTGATATTTTGCTTAGAACTTGTTTCTGGGTGTGTTTCTGGAGTAACTAGTTAGTGTCTTATTCTTGATGTGTTGATGTATGAGTACTACTTCGAGTACTACTTCTAGTTTAGTGTGTGGTACTAGGACCAGTACTAGTGCCTTTCTGGTAGTTTTTCGCAGTCGCATTGTTACTGTCCAGTAAACGACTCGGTACTACTGAATCATCCAGTACTATTTCCGGTACTAGTTCTGGTACTAGTTCTGGTATGAATCTACTCACTGTAGTACTAGTACTAAGAAGTAATGTGGTCTGATGATTGGTCTAGTAGTGTTTTCTAGAACTTGTTTATTAGTACTACACTCAGTCACAATTACTTCATAGCACCATAGCGACTTACTATCTAGTGACTTACTATCTAGTGACTTGACTGCTAGGTTCTCTAGTACTAGTGCTTGTATTACCTTTCTGGTATGATATTTCTATTATGTACCTTGTAGTAAAAGGCTTCAAAAAGGGCTTATACTGCCTCTTACAATTAGTCTCCAGTAATTCTACTTCAAGTGTCCAGTCTGTATGCCTAATATCTAGTACTACTATTTCTAGTATCTAGTACTGGTATGCCTAGTGCGATGTTCTCTGATTACTGCTTGTAGTGACAAGTTCCAGTACTAGTACACTATTTTTCTAGGGTCGGTCCTGATGTTTAATGACCAGAATTTCTTCTTTAAACACCCTAATTAATTCTTTGTAATTACGCTATTATCAGTTCTGTGGCATCTTCTATTATATTCCAGTACTTCTTAGTTCTTCAAGTACTTCTTAGTACTACTTCCAGTTCCAGTGTTTCCAGTGCCAGTATTCATTGTCGTAGTATATACTCTTGATTCTCTTTTTTACTCCTACTTTCTCTTACTTTCTCTTTACCTCAGTCCAATAATAACTCATTATAAGCTTCCTTACTTGTTTGACGAGGCTGGTGGCTTGTGGTAGTGGATATAGTTGGACGCAACACTTAAGTTTCCTAAATAGGCAATCCTGCACCGAGCGCGCCGTTAGTGAATTTCCGGATTAATATGCCACGCAACACATCAAGAAACGTGGCTGTATCTCTTGGTCTGTCTCTTGGTCTGTCTTAATATATTGGAAATATACTAAAGCAATGGCTTAATATAATAAAATTATATCTAGCTATGTACTTGGTCCACTCTGTAGTGTGTACTGTGAGTGATATATAAGGTTTGTAGTGCAGTTTATTGATGTTGTGATGAATTATGGAGAATACTAGCTACTGTTATCGTGTGCCACAATGTACTTGGCAATGGGACCTGGATCAACCCGATTTCTTGTGCTTTAGACGAGTGCTAATCTTGAAAGTATGCGGCAGATGCATGTGGTGCGCAGGACTACTGCCCAAACAGGAAAAACGCACTGACTCAGGAACAAGCACTACGAGAAAATCCGGATTTCCTAAAGAGGCTTGATTTGGGCTGTCACCCAGAGTTATTACCCTTTTGGTGCGTTCGCTTAAAGTGCAATTGCTCTGTGATACTGTTTTTGGCCACGTATATATGGGAACATCCAGCCGTCCATTTCCGCTTCGCGTTGCATTTCTGGCCATGTCTATTTATTCTCCATAGTGCCACCTCACCTCTTCACTCCACCAGTGGAGAAAACATGAAACACAGAATAATGAACATGAAAAGGTCTGAGAAGAGAAAGTCTAGATCATATAGAATTTCAAAATTACAGGATCACAAAAAACGATCTATAGTTTAGGACTCAAAGGCTCAATAGACTCACTACACTGCTCACTATAGTGTGCTCACTGTTACACCACTCGCTATTGGAGTTTTGAAGAGAACAAGAAAAACACTGATTTTTTATGAAACAAGGCCACCCGGAACCTTTTCGAAAAACATGGAATTCTTTTGAAAATTCGAAATTGCTAGACAATTCAATAAGGACTGAACATGTACTGGGGAGCCATGAAAACTAGTCAACCAAGAAATCCTGGAATCCTAACATTTTCAACCCATCACCAAAAACCATGTTCTTCGGTTCAATTTACTCTGGTTGAATTCTACTGGTTGAATACTACTGGTTGGATACTGCAGATGAGCTGCTTCGTACTTGTTTGAACGTCGTTTGGTCTCTAGTACGAGAGGTCGCGTTGACCGCGTATCGCGCAGCGAAAACAAGACATCATCTGAAACAAACAACTGAAACAAACAACTGAAACAAGTGGATCATACAATCTGAAACTTGAACCTGAAACACAGACTCAACTCGAATTACCTGAAACATTCCTGAATCTACTGAAACTCCTGAAACACTTCTGAAATACAATGGACAAACTTCCCCCATCCGCACCCTTCAAACATAAGCTTGTTGTTGGCACCATCGCTACAATCGTGGGCTGCTACGCATTCTGGCAAGCCGGTAAGGATTACCAGTTCATCAAGTTCGAGCCGCATCTGCGTGAAGAGGTAGAAAGACGGAAAAGAGAAAACGTGGGCATGACCTTGAGATCATTGGAACATCGGACGTTGGAATATACACCGGAAGCCAAGAAGAGGCTTATGGAAAAAGCCAAAGAGCTTGAGCATTCCAAAGATGACTAAGTCCAGCAGACCCAATTAGGAGGTGTGTTTGTTGTGGAATATCGCTAGTGATCAGTTTACCGTTTTGGGAGAAACCTGTTCGTACCTGTGCCTATTCTATATTACATGCATCAAGGCATGCCCATCTTTTAGACCCCTGTGCTTAAACTGTCCTTTTGATGTGCTTCTATGCTTGCATGGCTTATATTACTTGCATGGAGAGGCTTGTTTATGTTTGGGCCCGAATGCTGCCCAGATGTCCTATTACTTCTCCCAATGTGGTAAGCCATCGGTGCTCGCATGATTTTTTTCAGTGCGCACCTCGCCGGCTTGATATGGTTTTCGCCCAGAACGGCAACCCTCCCCTCCACGCCTGCAACCGGGATGCTGTCAACGAAATGGCTATCTTTTTTTCATTGATTTTCGCTTGCTTCGAACGCATATCTTAATGGGGCGGCCTAAGTGTTTAATGCGCTCTAAGCGTAGACACTGCATGCTACCACTGCGCTACCAATGCGCTCCAAATGCGCTACCACTGCGTACTAAGCTTTGGGTGAAGCAAATGCCTCGCCATCTCTGCAGGTGTATGGCTATCGAATGTGTTGAATTTATGTGTTGAATTTCTGTACCGCCAAAGGTCAAGTTCTGTGTGCCTATTCAAGCCTATATGCCTACAAGTCTGGATCTGGAAGTGAATTATTCGGTGTCCATTCTAAAATGGGCATTGTCTCTTTTCATGCTTGAATTGTGGTCTTTAATTATGATCCTTGATAAGGATCATTTTTTTCAGATCTCACTGCATTTGATTGGTTCGCCGGACATTCTGATCTGGTGCATATTTGAAAATGTCAGTGCATGCGAAATGGTGGGTGTCAAGGTGACATTCTTCATGTCACATTGGTGCGCTCACGACGATGTGCCACACCGAAGGCAATCGCCACCAACCAGAGGCGCCCCACAAAAGATCAAAAGCATATGTCGCGTTGATCCGGTCACCTGTATGGCTGCTCCCCACTTCGCTGCATCATTCGGAGAGTTTCGAGGCAAGTGGTCAAATTTAGAAATGCGGAGAAGGCTCGGGTGTGCGGCACTCATTTTCAATGCGAGGTGAGGATGCTTAAGGCGGATTTACAACGTCCCCACAGCACTGCGCATGGCCGATCCCACGCCTTTGCAGGCCTGCGGATTTCCGCGCACGTGCAATTTTGGATCTTGCTGACGCCAAATCGCTCCGATACGACGATCAGCTTTGTGCAATCTTGGTGTCCACGGACTTGTGGGGCGGTGTCTCTCCATGGATTCCCGCAATGGCACCGCATAATCGAACTGCATGTAACCATCAGGATCGCACCCCTCCTCTGTATACGCATGGTGCGGAATGAGAGTGTACAGACGCACAGCGTCGTATAATCCATAAACCATTGCCTTTTTAAGCCCTCGAGGCCTAATTAGGTTCTCGAGTGCATTAAGGCGCCTCGACGTGCATCATTTCTGACCCAGGATACTGTCCGAGCAACCTTGGGCATTCCCTGCGTCGTCATCCAGGATCCTTCAAAAACTCCGAGTGTTGAGAGCCTTCACCCTCCACCAAGATGTTTGACCAATATGGTTTTGAATAGCCCGTTTTCGGCATCCTCGATAAAAGCCTCTTTTCATGCGCCGAAAGGGTTTCGGACAGAAACGGTCTTGAGACATGCATTTGTTCACCCGTCTTTGAGGGGATGGAGCACGAAGCGGAGGTAGAGCTCCGACGAGTGCATGGCCCATATCCCTCTGTCTAAATCCGCATCGATGCCAAATAAGCAAGCGCACTTCTCTTTCCTAAAGAGGTAAAAGAGGAGATACCTCCTTTTTCCAATCTGCAGATGAATGTACGTAATAAATCAGAATAAGCCTAAACATATGCGTGTGTTGCAGCCCATGTGCCGTATCTAGCCTAATTAGGAAACTTTCCTGCTCCCCCCATCTTTGTCCCTGGTCTGCATTTGCGTGGAGCGACATAACCTTGCAGAAAGTAGTACATTTCTGCTCAATAGGAACAATGTCCAGGGGGGGAATAAACGGGACATGCGACAATATAATAGGGTCTTGGCATTGGATTGAAAAGATAAGCAGGGGAAACAATGTGACAAAATATCGCATTGAAGTGTAAATCTGGGGTAATTGATAATTTGTCTCAATGCGGTTTATGGACTACATGAGCGGCTTCGGTTCCTAACCTATATGCGCGCACAAGAGGCGGCGTACATGACGCGTCAGCGACCACTACAAGCGCATCTCATCCTATGGACCATTAGCTGTGTTGCTTCACTTTGGCAGAGTCAGGGAATTTGGCCCGGCTTCGATACATATAAATTAAACCATCCCCGCTGCTTCGTTTTTCATCATCACAATTCAATCATCAAGTATGTGCTACAATCACTCAGTGACTACCATACATCAATGAGGCATTGGACGTGACAAGGTACACTACAGTATACCATAGTCATCACATCTTCACACAATGGTCACCACATTGAACGACAAGTACTAACCTCAGAATGCAAGTTTTACCACCAGCCAACGGAAAAAAAATGTGGAGAGTCAAGAGAACCGTGTCTTCAGGAAGCGGCAGCAGCTCTGAGACCGACTCGTCCCTCGAATGCCTCAACAACTCATTGAAGATCTCTGCAGCAGGCAAGCAGGCCATGACCAAGAGATCCCCAATGAAGAAGAGACCCAAGAGCAAGCCAGGCATGCCCAAGGACTTTGTGTTTGTTGACTTGAGCCCTATCAAGAGCGAGGAGGCCGACTCCGATGCTTCTTCCACCATTTCCTCTCCTAACATGGAGTTCTCGCCCAATGGTCCAAACAGCCAATCGCCAATGTCTCAAACCAACGACCTGTTCCTGGTCTACGGCCTGGAAGACGAGCTTTCCCAATGTGGCTTGGCTGCATACGACAACCTGTACAATATGTTCGGAGACAGCACTTTCGGCTTGGGGTTGATGAACGTCAACTACGGCTACGAGCAGGCCCCAGCCTTTGACTCGTACGTCATGCCCCAGCAAACTTCATACCCAGAAACAGCATACCAGGATACAGCATACCAAAGCTCGTTCGGAGCCCAGCATGCATACACCGAGGACTCATACTTCCCCCCAGTGGAAGCCAAGCCCTCCCACAAAAGAAGCAAGTCTACACCCAGCATACCCAGACGCAAATCCGCCGGCGGATTCCAGTTCAAAACCTACAAGGGCCCCAACTGTGTCAAGAAGCCAGCTGAAAAGAGACTTCGCAGAACCCAATCGCAGCCCACCCAGGAAATCCTCTCATGCTTGGACAAGATGTCCAGCCAGGAAAGCACCCAGACCAATGCATCCGAGTTTCAAACTCCTCCTCTTCAATGCACAGCCACGCCAGCCTTCCCTCAAAACGAGTTTGATGCTTTCATGCACATGCCCAAGGAAAACCATGAGCCTCTCAACCTTGCATACGAGCTGGTGGACGACTTTGCGGAATTGGACACACTCGACCTGCTTCTTGAACCCATCAACTTGGACTTTTTTCCTGCTGCCCCAGTCAAAAACTACAAGGACGACTTTGACTTCTCCAGCTTCGTTGCCATCTAAACACGCCTTCGATTATACCTTATTTATGCCCTTTATACCAGAAGCGACGGCCGGCCCTGCTTCTGCCACTCATTTACATACGCTTGAGTGTTGGTTTTTCCACTCAATACAATACATTATGAATACCCATTACTGCTGTATTTAGTAAATCTACACACAACCCCACTACTACCTATGAACCCACACGTTAACCTACACATTAATACTCTTCCACTATACTCTTCCACTATACTCTCCCACTATACGCACCCACTAATACTCACCCACAATATACGCACTACTACCCACTACCCACTGCAATTGAACACACTAAATCGACCAATTGAATACTACATATTAAACCCACCAATTTGACTCACTCAATTCTGGTATATCAATGCTGAAAAATCAACATTCACTTGTGATACCAACATATTGTGTCTGGCCTGAACAGGGCATCAGAACCCGAAAGCTCGGTTGATTGCTCAAACCTGATTACTATCGGGAACTCTGAGTGGCTGCTTTGGCCTTCGAGTGGCTCTAAACTCATACTGCCCCGCAATTCACTTAGACGCGTTGCAGCTCATCGCGGCCGCATCCCCCGGATTCCGAAGGCATACAGGTGCGTGGCTCACCTCCTGAGCAAGGATCGCTCCAATCAGCAATGACAATGAGTTAGTCACCTTCTTTCGGAGGTCGGTCACGTGGATCTTGAATTGTTCAATCATAGGCCGAAATTTTTCAGCCCTTTAAATTTGGATCCAAAACTCTGATATCCCTTTATGTGGAACCAACCCTCTTTGATGGTATCTAATCAGGGTTAATTGTCTGCAGGCAAATGTGGGAAATGCGGAGATCCTGTATGGTTCATGCCGCTTACCCGATTAGGCCATGGCCTGCACCGGGCATGCGCAGGGATCCCCGTTGGCCGCCCTCACTATTGGACACTGTGCGGGCTTCAAACTCCTTCATTGCTCGCAGTTTAAGCGTCCGTACATCATCTGTGCACTGACTCCTTCCTTAAACATTGCGGAGACTCGGATGGCAGGAAGGTTATTTTGAGGATTTTTGAGGATTTTTGAGCTGCACCTATTTTTTTAATGCACCAATTTTTAGCGACAATTTAGCCACTTCAATTAAGCCCTATTAATAGGTCATCAATTAGCTCAACATCTTGCCCTTGAAATTATTGTTTTGACAATTCCTTAACTCGAGTCCTTGACTGCCATTGTTTTCATCTGCCGTAATTGCTCATTGCCTTCAATTGTCAATTCAATTCCTTGGCTATTTCTTCGTCAACTCTAAATCTTCCATCCCCTCATTCCCAATTCGTAAGACAATTTCGTCAATCTCGGGACATTCTCTAATTTGGACATTCTCATCTTAAACTGCTTCACATTCCTGATTAGATGTTAAGAGCACTGGAAAACGCGTCCACGAAATTCTTCATGTCCTCAAACTTAGGAGTCTCGTTATGCTCTGCAGCCTGATACTCGGTATTGAGTGTGGACACCTGGTTCCTCGTGAGCTGTGGCCACATACTCTCGTCCATCCGCTGCTCCAGCTCCGCTTGGTGCGTTGCTGTGTAAGCCAAGTCCGCATGGTCCGGTACATAGGAGAGCATACTCTGTAAGTCGTCATGTTTATCAAAGTCCCGTTTTGGAACTTGACGATTGTCCCTCTCCTTTGTTTCCTTCAATTGCACGAGCGAGAGTTGTAAGTTATCGAGTGGGCCTTCCACGAGACATCCTTTCTCTCTGTAGTGCACCAAGAGCCGGTTCCACAACTTGTTTCTGCTTAAAGCAGTTGGGTTTCCAAGTACCACCATCCCGTACTTAGCCCGGGTCAACGCCACGTTCAAACGACGAGGGTCTCTCAAGAATCCAATGTTGTTATCTTCGTTTCCACGAACACACGACAAAATAACAAAGTCCTTTTCCCTGCCCTGGAACGAGTCCACAGACAAAATTTCCACTTCTTCATACTGGGCTCTCTTTTCGAGAATCAGCGTGTTGACGGTCATGTAGTTCGAAATGTAGGCTCTTTGTCCTTCGTATGGAGTGATGACTCCGATCTGGCTGGGCTTGATACCATCGTTGAAGAGCCGTGTGATCACCTTCTCCACGTTCATGGCCTCCACACGGTTCAAGTACGAGTTTCCATTGGCACTCAGTTCCTCTTTACCGTAATTTACCCAGAACATCATTGGTGTGCGGGGCACAGGCCAGGGGAACGTCAGTCCTGTCCATGTACGATCCTCCAGACTCACACCATTTTGAAGAGAGCCCTCATAGAACATATTGGAGGGGAATTCGGCCAATACTGGGTTCATACGGTATTGGATTTCGAGCCGGTGAGGCACGTGTCCCAAAGCTATGAGTCTCTCGAAAAGAGACTGTGAAAGCCCGGCCTTGCCTGCCTTTTCCTCAATAACAACAGGTCCCAATTGCTGGTGGTCTCCCACCAAGATCAACTGCTTGCACCCTTTCACCAAAGGAACAATGACCTCGGCCTCTAATGCCTGAGTACTCTCATCAATCAACACCGTATTAAAGCGGCCTTTGATTCTTCTATCCAGAGCACCCACACATGTACAGCACACCACGTCGGCATTTTCAATGAGCAATTTCTCTGCCTTACGGAAAGCAGCATCAAGACGGGTGGTTTCCTCGTTGGTGAGCCAGGCGCCACTTTCTCTCTTCTTGAGTAAATTGTGGCCAAACTTGAGCTTTTTGGCGGCCAACGTCCGGATATCACAGTCCAAGTAACCTGGTTCGACCTCCTCACGTGCCTTGGAATAAAGACGTACCACTTTCAAGCCTAAAGTGTGTAACTTGGCCGCGAGATGGTCGACGGCTACATTCAGCGGAGCACATACCAAAATCCTATTTTTCTGCAACTTGGAAAGGTGGTAGATAATGGCACTGGAAGTAACTGTTTTTCCAGTTCCTGGAGGACCTTGGATCAACGATAACGGGTTTTTGATGGCCATGGTCAAAGCCTTTTTCTGCGACTCGTTCAAGTCTATCATGCCTGGAATGTTCAAGTTGTTTGGGATCTTGGTCTTGAACTGCACATCCACTACCTGGTGCCCCAAGATGGTATGGTAGAGGTACGCACTTAAAGATTTTGAGTTGGTGGCAAAGGTCTTCACGGCATTTATCAACCGGAAGTAAGGAACTCCTACCCACATGAATTCAATGGTGAAGCCGGTGGAAGCATGGATAGGTGGGTTATCCACGCGCGGAAAACTAGCAGTGAAAAACTCTTTCTTAGCACTGGGACGCAGCACTATAATGCCCTCGCCTTCCCAGGTCTCTTTGACCAAAGTGTTTCCTCCAGACCGGTAGTGGATCTTGATGGTATCGCCAATGGCCACCATGAGGTTTGTGTTTTCGTAGCTGGAAAGAACGAAGTCCGCCAAATGATCACCGTTGGAGGCCTCACTCCAGTATAAAGTAACATGTTCCAAGGCCTGTGCATCCTTCAACGCCTTGTCACATTCAGCCTCCGCCTCTATCAATGGTACCCACGAGTTATGGTAAGTAACACCATCGTTGAAGCGCAAAGGTACCGGAAGAAGCTTCAATTCAGGCTCAGTAGAGCCGTTCAAATCGGAAAGAGAGGCGTTCTGGTTGGTACGCCATTTGGCCTCAAGCATCCGAGCCAGGCTATCAGAAATAGGGATTGCCTGAGCCATCTGATCTAGAGGTGGAAATGGAGCCACCCAAGGCAATAGAGAGCGGTTCTCCAACAACGGCTGCCACTCATTGATATCCCAGTTGATATCCCTTTGAAGAGCACAAGGCAGGCGGCACAAAATCACCACCACCAGGTCCTGTTTGGCAGCCACAAACCCCAAGACAAACACATTCTTGTTGCCACAGTTGTAGCACTCCAAGGTCTCTGCACCCAAAGGAGACGATTCACTAAGCGACACGCAATTGTGCTTGGAGAGAACTAAGTGAGTGACGATATGTGAGCCCGTGAGCTGGCCTTTCCCATTGCAGAACCACTTGTCACAGATTTCACACTTGACCACGGAGGCAGCAGAGTCCAAGCCACAGTAGGTACATGCCTGGGCGTGGGCGTGGGCGTGGAGCAGATGAACTTCTTCGACACCGGCGGGTTCCGAAGGGCCGCCTGTATGCAACGTTTCGTTCATTTCGGGCGACACATGGTATTCCGATGTCATCGGGTGTCTGAGTAGGTGTTTGTTGAAGAATAAAATTCATCGCGCGCACCTTTTCTCTTGGTGCTGCTGTACTGCTGCTGCTGCTGAGAGCTACTCCATACTCACTCCTTCATCTCCCTCACTGCACGCTATTAAGCCTCATACCCTCACTCCAGCCTAACGAGCATTAAAGATATAATTGTTTGAATCCATTTTTTTTAATGTCTATTTAATGCCTCTTTATATAAGGCCTTACAATGCTCTTATATGCCTTTTTATTTTTCTCTCTTTATGCCTTATTATCTGTATCAATGCAGTCTTAATGCCTTGCTTCCCATTCATCGGTGGATCTTATATTTTTATCAAAGACATATTTTACCGTTGGGCCTTTTATCAATGACTCATATGCCCATTGTTCTCATGTACACCCGTGCACCTCGGGTCTGCCTACACTTTACCTAACTGGACGTTTAAACTGCTCGCTGCACTAGGTCTTCGCACCCGTGGACCCGGCTCTGTCTCTGGTGGCCCTCCCAAAATTATCGTTAAGGAATTAACTGGCGAAAAACCCTGTATGCCTGTACTTGGCGACCGGCGGTGTGCAGGTCTGCGCGTCAACTTGTCTCAGCTTGGGTAATTTGTTGAGGTATTGGCTCACGATAGGCCATCAGCGCACCGGGTCGCTCGTCTTCATGGGTACCTGCATGTGGAAGCTCGCTTGTATGCCGGGCTGCACATACCGCATAGCCCATGACGGTTGACGGCAGGGCTCACGTGTCGCCACCGTTTTAAAAGAAGGCAGTGCCACCAACCGCTAAATACAGAAATCGAGGCGGAGGTATTGATTTCTAGTGATGTTCCTGCAGATAGTCTCACCAACCGCCGTTGCCTCATAGGCACTATTGTCTCCCCACTTTTTGCGCTTGTCCCGCTGCTCACGTCAGCCTCGCCACGCGCAGGCTATGCATATCTGCAGGCGTCAAGAGAGTGTTTCAGCGTCACCCTACGCATCAACAACACTTGAAACCTTACCACCTTCGATTCACCCTCGTCTACACGTTTCTCACACGTATCACCTTCAAAGTGAAAAAGGGTATATTACTAAAGGTATTTCTCGTACAGCCTTATCGCATTCGCACCAAGGCCTCGCTTAATTTCGGCTCCCTTTCTTCTCGGCTCCCTTTCTTGTCGGCACCCTGAATACCGCTCGTTTCACCTTTTGCTCCTCCACTAGAACTCGCAACAATGCCCCACGCATCCCCCTTCCACAAGGCTCTACTAAGGGATAAGGCCATTTTCAGGAGCAATGATGTGTTGGTGTCCCGAGACTCGGTGTCTTGGTCCCAGCAACTAAGCATCACGTTTACCGAGCACGGCTCCATCCGATCCCGAGACTACGACGGAGACGAGTTGCTCTTAATAACAGAAATCCAATCCTGTCAAGTACAGATCTTTACTTCTACACATGCGCAAGGGTCTGTGCCCAAGAAACGTTTTGGCAAGAATAAGAACGAGTCCGAAGCTGCGTTCGCTTCCGAGGAATACCCGTACATATTCATCCGCTCGTTCAACAACGATAGATTATATTTACGCACCATGTCTCGCTCCCAATTTGGCTACATTCTCCTGTCGTTATTGGCATGGCAGAATATGAAGCCTCTGGGTCTTGCCAAGAAGTGGTTTGCAGAGAATAGAGCCATTTCGACGCTGTCGTCCGACTCGCACGAGTTGCTTGTGTGTCGTTTCAAGATCTATGGGCCTATTCCGGCAAAAGCAAAGAATGTGAATTTGGTGGATGGTCCTCGTGCTCCCATTTACATTGATGAACTCGATGGTGGTAATAATAGTAGCTCTGCTGCTGCTCTCGAGGGCAATGTGCCGGAGGGCTGGTTCTACACTATGGGTGTGTTGAAATCCAATGGTATGCTTAACTTCATTACCGAGCTTGATGGTACCTTGCTCTATTCCATAAATGTGAGAAAGGTCTTGATCTCGGAGATCAGAGAAATGCACCATTCCATCTGCAACTCCCCAAACACCATTTTTATTGGCCACCTTAGAGAATTGCGTCTTAACAATACCATCCGGCCCACATCGAATTTGACCTTGGAGTCATTGTCTTTGCTGAGTTTGTTAGAAAAGGACGGTAGGCACATTGCAAATAACCTGCGAATCTTGATTGAATTCCCCTTGCACATCGACTTGGAAGACTGGTTTGTTGGTTTGAACTACTTTGCTAAACGTGAGTACATTGGCATGTACAATGAAAACTCCACCTTCAACAACCCTACCGTGACCCGTGTGGTCAATTTGGAGGGTACTTTAGAGCTGGATAGTGGTCTGAATTCGGTGCATGCACATGCGTCAGAATCCGTGAAGTCCATGGTTCCTCCAGAACAGACTGAAGAAACACCTAAACTCGCCAACTTCTCTCGCGACCATCTTCGGGTGTCGAAAAAAGTCACTCTAGATATCATAGAGGCCAATTTCGATAATGTCTCGAACTCTGAAAAGAATCTGGGCAAGATCTATGCCGAGGTGCTTATATGGGGCTTCCCATGGGCCAAGACATCTGCAGTCAGCCACACAACTAATCCGTTCTGGAAGGAGGAGTTTTCCACCGACCTTCCCATTCTGACGCAAATGGTCCGTATTGTCATCAAGAAGTGTTCTTCAGACAAAGGGTATTCCCTAACTGATCGAGTTATAGGCACAGTGTATGTGACTCCGGATATCCTAACGCAGAAGCTCCAAACTATATCCACAATGATGGTTGAAAACAGTGCCGGCGACTCCATCGATGTTGCTGGTCTGACCTCACCAAATGGGATTCTGGCTCTGGGCGCCCCCGCAGCACCTGCGGGCAATAATATCGTGCGGCTCTCAATCTACGATGCCGGCAATCTTCCAGTGGGCAAACTTTTGGTAACTGTGGACTTGAAGGAGTACTTTATTCCACCACCAATGGAATTCAGGACGCTCGAAAACATGTTGTTGAACTGTCCAATGAAGCAACTTATTGAATTTTGCAACTGCACTGTGGGCACAACAGAATTCGAGAATGTCAGTTTCATCTTGCTAGATATCTTCCAAAGTATAGGCGTTGAAGAGCAATGGTTCAAAGCCTTGATCGAAGTGGAGCTCATTTCGGTCGATAATATCACCAGGAAGAATTACCTCAGCAAAACTACAAACTCCGCTCAAAGCAATAATGTGTTTAACACCTTGTTCAGAGGCTCTTCCATCTTCACCAAGTCTTTGGAAAAGTACATCTTTAGAATCGGCCAGGAATATCTCGAAAAGGTTTTTGGTAACTTTTTTGAAAAGGTTTCTCGCGAGAAGAAGAACTGTGAAATTGATCCCAGATATGTGAGAGGCCAGGAATCTGCCAAAAGAAAAAACAAGGCTGTGAGTGAAAGCGATGACGAAAGCGATAGTGATTACAACAGCGATGATGAGAGCAGCGAAGACAAGGAAGAGTTGGATGAAAGAGTCAAGAACATCATCAACCAGAACTTTGAGAACTTGAGCGAATACTGTGAGGATTTGTGGCATCGTATCTACACTACGTCCAATGACTTGCCGCAACAAATTAAGAACCAGTTGAAGAATTTTAGAACCAAGGTGGATTTAGCATGTGATCCCGACGACAAGGCCACATCCTTAAACTGCTTGAGTGCTTTTATATTCTTGCGGTTTTTTTGCCCCGCCATTTTGAACCCAAAGCTTTTCTACTTGACCAAGGATCACCAAAAAGGTGATGCCCAAAGGACCTTGACTATCCTTGCAAAGGTTCTCTTAAACCTTGCCAATAGACAGGAGTTCAGTCCTCATAAGGAGCCACATTTGGTGAGAATGAATGATTTCTTGAAAAGGCACGAGTCAGAAGTCTACGACTATTTTGACAAGGTGACCGGGCGGAAAAACGATTTCAACGAAAAGGTGCTTGACTTGAGTCATGAGATGAAGAGATTTGATTTGGGTTTGAGTGGAAACCTGGCATCCAGTGAGTTGCCCACGACTCCATACTTGATTGACAAGTACTTGCGTCTCACGGAATTCATACATCTTTTACAAGCAAACGGCAGCCACCAATCGAAACAGTTCAACTTTGGATCCTCAAGCTCACGCAACAGCGCAAGCACTACTGTCAGTCTGATGGTATCAGTGGGTAAAGGAGTACGGGCCCAGAGTCCAACGAAAGAGGCGTACTACGGACGAGACCAGAGCCGCGATAGTGCCGAGGGCATTCGGTTGAATGATGAGCGGAATGTTTACCAGATTGGGTCGTTAGAGTTTGAAAAGTCGGAGTTCTTGGACTTGGTGGGAGATAATGAAACAGAAGGATTCATCAAGTCTCTCTGCAGAAGCAACGAGGAGATCTTCTCGTTTATCACCTCCAACATCACCATCAAAGACCTACAGAAGCAGAGTGCCACGATTCTAAAGAAGATCAACGAGTTGGCGTCTCGACTCCAGCGAGCTGAGCATTGCGGCGACCTTCAGCATGACAGCAAGCTCTGGCAAGCTTTCGTATACAATGTGGTGGAGCGGGCCAACTTGGACGTGGACAAATCTGCAGTGGTGTTCGTGGATCTGAATTTCGTGGATTCCACACCTCCCGGACAGAGACGGTTGGTGGATAATGCGCTTTCGGCGTTAAAGCTAAGATTTCCGTCAGAGTACGAGTCCAGTTTGGTGGAGAGTTTCAGTTCCGCGTCACTTCTAGGGGCCCGAGGTGGTTCCAAGAACCCGTTCAAGCGGTGGCTCAAGCGGGAGTGATGATGGTTTTATAGAGCAGACGTTGCATTTGCAGTGTTCATTCCAGTGTGCATCATTATTGATAGATTCATGCCGCAGGAAGATGACTGCGTAATTCGCTGGCCGATTTCTTCGCTGGACTAATAACGAGTTGGAGTCTCCAGCACTATTAATAAGGGCTGTTAATCAATCCAAGATACCACATCTAACATCTAACTTATAGGAATGTAGTATAAGCTCGTACATCGGACCTAGTACTATATTAGTCTTGAATAAACTGATGACCTGTATGACTTGGCTAATTTCCATTATATGCGCAGTAGACGAGACCACTACACGAGGCACTGATCCAAAGCATTACCAAACATATAATGAAACCAAGTCGTGGTATGCAGGACATTTCCATGCACCCAAAAATATATTACTAAGCCTTTATTTTCAAAAATTCCGTTACAGGTCTAATCGTCACGTTTCCCTTGTTCCAGGGGTGGCACTCATCAGGGAGATTATTACACAGGTCGCAGCAAAAGTAGTCTCAACAAAACAAAGAAAAAAAGCCAACTCGCAAGATAAGCCAGGACACGTTTTCTTTTACACACGTCAAAGTAAAAACACCAGCTTGAACCACGCCCCCCACCGCAAATATCATGGCTACTGAACAGGAAATCCTTGCATCATACCCGCAAATCTCCGCCCCTACCTCGCAAACTGGCTACACGTCCAACTTGACGGAGGAGCAAAAGCAAATTTTGGCGGACTTAAGAGAGGCGTTGGTGAAACTAGGATATGAGAAGCGCCTAGACGATGCGTCGTTGCTCCGTTTTTTGAGGGCCCGGAAGTTCGTTTTGGAGAAGGCCAAGACCATGTTCGTGGACTGTGAGACCTGGAGAGAGAAGTTCGGCACAAACACCATCTTGACCGACTTCCAGTACACTGAAAAGCCCCTCGTGGCCAAGATGTACCCCCAGTACTACCACAAGACCGACAAGGACGGCCGTCCCTGCTACTTTGAGGAGTTGGGTAAGGTATACTTGCCTGACATGTTGAAGATCACCACCCAGGAGAGAATGTTGAAGAACTTGGTGTGGGAGTATGAGCTGTTCACTCAGAACAGATTGCCTGCTTGCTCGAGAAAGCAGGGTCACTTGGTGGAGACCTCGTGCACCATCATGGACTTGAAGGGCATTTCCATCTCTGCTGCGTACCAGGTTGTTGGCTACGTGAAGGAGGCTTCCAAGATTGGCCAGGACTACTACCCGGAGAGAATGGGCAAGTTTTACTGTATCAATGCTCCATTCGGGTTCTCCACTGCGTTCAAGTTGTTCAAGCCTTTCTTGGACCCTGTCACGGTGTCCAAGATCCACATCTTGGGCTCTTCCTACAAGAAGGAGTTGCTCAAGCAGATTCCTGCTGAAAACTTGCCCACCAAGTTTGGAGGTGAGTCGGATGTCACGGAGCAACAGTTGTACTTGAACGATTACGGGCCATGGAGAGACCCCGAGTACATTGGACCCGAGGGCGAGGCCCCACGTGCCTTCACCCAATAATTGCAAGTTTGTTACTCTCATTATAGATTGGCGAATCCCTCCGATTCTAATCACAGACACCTACATTGTCATAAAGATCAATATGTGGAGTAAAGTAGTTGTCATTGTAGTGTAGTGAGTGTAGTGTGTAGTGTATTACTGTACTGTATTACTGTACTGTATTACTGTACTGTATTACTGTACTGTATTACTGTACTGTGGTGTAGTAGTCTATTACTGTATTACTGGTAAGATAATAAGGTGGTGAAACATGAAAAATAAATAACAAAGTCTAGAAATATAAATAACAAAGTCTAGATCTAAAAATAAAAACTTGAAACAAATGTGAAACACGTGATATTTATGAAACATGTGGCGGTGTTTCTCATTGTCTTGTGCGAAGGAAAGCTGGATTGATGTCAAATAAGTGTGCAGTGTTTTTGGTCTGATGAGTGAGAATTGAAAAAAACTATAAATCTAGGGTCTCACACCTCAAACTTCAGGCTAAAAGTCACAGTAAACCACACTGAATTCCACGGTAAAAAATCAGAAACACCCGTAATTTTTTCGAAAAAAAAACCATTACACCAAACCAAGAGTTAGCTAACCAAAAAAAAAATTCTTAAAAAAATTTCATCTTTTTTCCTCTCCTCAAACCCATTCCTCTTCTTCTTCCTGTGCCTTTCTCTGCGCAGCCTGTCTACCCAGCCGCGTATTTCGCACCTTACGCGTATCATGATCTGAAGCTCTCACTACACCTTCATGACCAACATGGACTTCAGCCAGTCGTTGCTTTTTGCAGCCCCCGAAAGTACGGGCCAGCAATTGGACTCTTCTGCAGAAGTGGATTTTTCCCAGTCCATTTTATTTAATCCAGTCGAGTCTAGTGTCTCTCATACCCCATCTCACAGCGAAGACACCAACAAAGATACAGACTCCACCAAAACAGGAGGGGATTCCCCAAAGGGCACCAAAGAGGCTAGGCTATTGGACGGCTCAACTATAACGCTTAAACGTCGGCAGAGACAAAAAGTCTCTTATATTTTTGATGATGAAGAGGGAATTATGAACATGGATAAGCTATACGAACGCGTGGAGCAGCGCCAACAGCTCCGAAAGAGTCTGAAAATAGTGGAACAAAACAAGGACAATCTGAAACACGACTCTGTCAAACTGGTGTCTCTGAAACATAACTCCCTGAAACACAATATGAATACAGAGTGCTCGCTCATGTGGGCAGATAAGTATAGGCCAAAGACATACTTCCAGGTGTGTCACTCCGGCAATGAGTCGCAGTACCGTATGGTAATGCATTGGCTCAAAAAATGGGATGCTGTGGTGTTTGGCCGGGAAATCATGAAAGATGCTTTCGTTGACCATTTGGGCAGACCCGTTAAGAAAGTGCTCTTGGTGCATGGTCCTCCTGGAATCGGCAAGACAGCCATTTCTCATCTCCTCGCCAAACAAATGGGCTATTACGTCGAGGAGTTGAATGCAGCCAACAGTATGGATGTTATGTCGGGAGTTGAAAAGTCCCAAGGTGCCAGTCGCTTTGCTAATGCTACATCTGCGTTGAAGTTGAAGATCAAAAATGCCCTTACTGTGAACACTATTTCTGCCAAGGGCAAGCCAACGTGCTTGGTGATTGACGAAATCGACTCGGCTATCAATGCTGGCGATATCGTCAAAGTCATCTCTGATATCATTCTGCAGGACCAACAGTCCTCCAAAGCACACGACGACCCAAAGAAAAAGAAGTCTGGAAAAGGCAAGCGGTTCGTGCTTAACAGACCAATCATTTGCATTGCCAACGACATCTACCCACTGGGTTCCCGGCATGGAGGCATCAACCCCATGGAAAAGCTCCGTCCAATATGTGAGATAGTGCCTTTCCGGAAACCTTCCTCGGCTGGAGAGGACAAGAAGATCAATGTATCTGCGCAGGCATCGGTCAAGGAGCTTCTATCGAAAATTAGTGAGATGGAAAACTTGGACCTTGATAGAACAAAGATCGCAGAGGTCTTCGAGATCTGTGATGGTGATATTCGGGCGTGCATCAACTATCTCCAGTTCTCGTGCCGAAAACTCGACCCCGACTTGCATTTCTTCCTGCCAGAGGATAAAAATGGAACCTTTGCTAATAAAGATGCGCTGATGTCGTGGTTCTCCTTGGTAAACCTCATTTTCCGCAGAGACCAGCGACTCTCCAAAGAGGAAAACTTTAATGAATTGTTGGACGTGGTTTCCACGGGTGATGGCAAGTCAGCTGCTTCAGGCTCCCTCGACAAAGTTGTTAGAGGATGTTTCAACAAGTACCTTGATGTGGTACATGTGCAAGACGACTCGGTGGTGAGGCCAGCAGAAATGAGCGACTGGTTATTCTACTACGACTCTTTAGCATCCAAAGGAGATTCCAGCTTTTACCCCACGCTAGCGACGTTGAAGTTTTGGTCTTTGTTCAGCGACATCAACTCGCTGAAATTCAGAAACCTCGACAGTCTCATACCCAATGCAAAGGATCTAGATTTCAGTACCTTTGAGCAGGCAAAGCAAAACAAAGCAGTCATGAAGAAAATCGCCGATCTGATCCCTACGGAGTCCCGAGTATCGTATTGTGGCCCTACCTCCAATGCTGAGTTCCTTGCGTGTCAATTCATTCCGTTCCTCGACAAAATGCTCTCGCCTGAAGTTGGCTCTTCGCAAATGAAGACAGCGTTGAAGCCGCATGAACTCAAGCAGATCGAGGACTTGACCCTGCTCGTGCGCAAGTTTGACCTCAAGTTGGAGACCCAAAGAGACCTTGAGACGGGCGAGTCGTACTTGGTATTTGGGCCTGATTGGGAGGGGATTACCATGTTCATTGGACGAGAAAAGCCAGAGCAAAAGCGCAAGGTAGTCAACCATAAGCGGCAGTGGCTTTTCCCTCTCATCCAGATGGGTCTCGACGAGATTGTTGGCACTATGGTAGCCAAGAAGCGGGTGGCCGAGGTGGACAAGGAAGAAGACCCGAAGCAGAAAAAGAACCGTCTTGTTTCATCCGTTGATTTCTTCAAGAACCAGTACGACGGTATCGCCAACAAAATTGAAACGGCCCCGGTCCTGCTCAACAGAGAGGCTACCAGAATCTGGGTCAAGCATCACGAGGGGTTCTCCAACGCCGTCAGGAAGAACATCGGCTGGCACGACTTGTGGGACCTCTAGACATCATTGCACGGATCCAAATACATAGACATACATAGCATAGAAGTTACTATAGTCACTATAGTCATACGTAGTCTATATAGACACCATGGTCATACGTATTCTACATAGAGAACATAGTCTACACAATCTACATTACAGTATACCACTCAATCACAGAGTATCACAACACATAATACTAGCACAGACCACAGCTAAGAAGAAAGGTGGTATATGGGGTGCTGAATACACGAGTTATTAGGAGATTATTTGAATTAATTTTTGATCTTTTGCTCATCATTTATCATGAATCATTTGTTGATATTTGTTGTGTGGTCTGTAGTGAGCAGTGAGCAGTGAGGTCTGTAAGTAGTACGTACAGCTAGTGGTCCAGTAAATACAGTATAAGAGTTCAGAGTAAGGTGGTACATCATGGTAGAGCAGTAATGGAAGTACTTACTTTTCAACTCTAGTCTCTAGCTCATCACTCGAGATTGCTACTCTAGTGCCTACTCTACTACATTGTCTACGTTGTCTACGTTGTCTACGTTGTCTACGTTGTCTGCGCAGTCTACAGTCTACTACTCTACTACTCTACTACTCTACTACAATCTACAATCCACAATCTGCATAATAGTTACTTACTAAACAAATAGTCAATGATCGCCATAGTACCCAGAACAATTAAATAAACATCTCATAAATCTAAAAATTACACATAGACGTATTTTTAGTATAGTCCGTTCTCAGTGCCTGGATCGTATTATCTACATCGCATGCACCGCACTGAGACGCGCTCCACAGTGACCAAGCCCTCTTCTCCATGAGCAATTACTTGTCGGACTTCATACGCCGTTTCGGTGGAGCCAACTTGGGGTTTGCTGCCATTTCCGATAACAGCAGCGAGAAGTCCACTCGGCCTCACATCAGCTATGTCACGCTCTACAATCCGCTCTGGGCCCCACAGAATGACGAGAGTCTACTGGCACTCTCCAAGCAGATCCTCTTTTTCATCAAGCCAAAAACAGACCCAAATGGCGAATCCAGCATCAGCGATAGCTTTGAAAGTGATGGAGATGCAGAGCTTGAGGAGAAACTCAATACAATTGGTCTTATTCGAGGATCCGGCAGCTTGGCCTCGGAGTTCGGTCACTCCACGCAAGCCGTATCCATACACGTCAGCGACGGGGTGATTTTATGCGTGGAAATCGAGAAAAATTACTTTTTATCAATGTCTGTGTCGAGAAAGTGTGGCCTGGATGCCAGCAAAGACGTATACGGGCAGCAATTGGAGATTATGGTCCAGGAATGGCACGCCACGTTTCTATTGTTTCATCTGTCGTTTGAAAAACTCCGAAACATGCATGGTGACTCTACTTTTAAACAGATGCTTAAGGAACACTGGGGAAGCTTCATGAATTACTATAACTGCGGTTCAGAGCCTCTCTTTGGGCCTGCCAACTTGTGTTGGCCCAACAGAACGAATAACCTTGGATTTTTCCGCTTTCTTCCCGAAAACAGCTACAAAGTGTCCTCCATTAAGCTTCCCGAGGCTCAAAAGGTCAAGTTGGACGAGACTGTATTCGGTGGAGAGGTGTCTCCCAGTGCTATTCTTGTTGCCAATGTCAGCAAAGACACGCCTAAGAAAAGAGGCATTATTTATACCCACTGTCAACCGTCGTTGGATGAAAAAGAGGCCCGTTTGCAGATGCTAAAGGCATACAATATTTTTGAGTGTTTGGATTCAAATGGGTGTCTCGAGGCCCAAAATATAAGCCCCAAAATCGAAAGAATCTATGAGATCTTGACGAGAAAATGGCAGAAAGAGAAAGAAGAATCAAGTGCCGCAGAAGCGGAGCTAGATTTGGAAGATGAAGAACTCCCTGATGTATCGATGTCTTCATACGCATCCACAATGGATGCCTTACACCCGGCCACCATCACCAATAAACTCATAGTGCTGCCAATCAACGAGACCATCAATGGGTTCAAGTATCTTGGGCTGGCAGTCTCCGAGCAAATAACCACTGCTCCAAGCTGGTTCCATACATGGTCTGGGCCCACCCCAAATGAACCTAATGTCGAGGATCTGTGCCTGGAGCCAGACTCTCCGAAAGGTAAGTTTTTGGTTGGATTGACGGAAGACGAAATCACCAGACTCCTCATTCAAATGCGTCTCAACTCCTCTCATGGGAAGGCTGAGACTGTAGAGATGCTGCTTGTGGTCTTCTTGGAGGACGAGACTTTGACCATCCTAGCCTTTGAGTCCGGAATGGAGCAGCTCGAGAGAAGAGAATTCTATAGTGATCTCCAAAACGGGTTGCTAGAGGGCGTCATGGAATTTACAAGAACTCTGCATATGCTGATGGGTAACAGCATCGGCTCTCTCAAAGACTCAATTGGTATCGAGGTCAGAGACTCTAATGCTGGGTCCTTGCACGAGGAAGTGGAAAGCGGTTTCTTCTATATTGTTTACGATACTGAAACTAAGAGCTACCGATCTTCGCTACCAACGCTCCCAGCCTTTCTCAGGCCTCATGAGCCAGTTCCAAGCAACAAGCGGTCGCTTTACAAGATCATTTTCCATCTACACGACCGAGTAATAGCGCATTTTGTATGTAAGTCCAGAGGCAGGGTCTTTGCAGCAACAAGTGTGGCTACTGAGAGCTTACATAAGTTTTCCAGCCGAAAATCAGGGGATTGGATGTTCTATCTCATCAGACACGAGAACAAGATCATCATCATAATTAAAGATAGCAATTCTAAGGCCAAAGCACGCGTTGCGTCCGAGCGTGAGGAGAACTATCTCATCAAAGTGGCCGATAGCTTATATGGGGCAGCTAATTTAGGGTTCCTTGATAGTCTTGGCGAGGACGTGAGAATCTGGCTTGGGGGATTGAGTGAGGGAAAAACATGATTCAATGAGTTTAACCAATAACCCTAACTTTCTTTGGAATGAACCCAGTTTAAGAAAGAAGGCACATCCTTTGCAACCACCCCATTCATCGACATGCGTGCTAGCCAGTGGGGCACCGCACCTTTAGCATCAGAGCACGTGGTCATAATCCATTCGAGGTCGGAGCCATCAAAACGGATACGTTCGATGGAAGCATATTGAGCATCAACAACTTTGGGTTGCTTTGATTGTCCCGGAATAAGTGATGGGTCAATTGCAAGGCTGATCACGTACGCCTCATTATCAGCATCACTCTTGATCACGTGTACTAAGTTACAGAACCGTCTTGGGTTCAAGGGAAACTGGAGCAGGTAGTATAATTCGGCCAAATACGTGATGCTCTGGTAACCCTGAGGAGCCTGGTAAGATGTCTCATATGGGTGGAGGTTATATCTGTCTAGCTCATGGATATAGTCCTTCTCAATAGCAGTGTGGGAGTCATCAAGAGACAGAAGGGAACCCACCACATAGCGGAGGAGCTGGCTCCAAAGTTTTTCCTTCTCCGGAATGGAAAGTTCCGTGAAGTGGTTTGTTCTGGATACCCAGTAATCGTTGTTTAAATGATTCTTGGTGTGAATTTTCACTTTGACCTTGTCAGAGGACTGAGGGACCTTATAGTCATAAACACCCCCGTTCAGCCATTGTGGAATCAGATCAATGATCTTCTGCGAGGATTTAAACAACTCTCCAAGGTCTAACAGGTCGATCGACTTTAAGGGTACACTGTTCATTGGGGGAAATGGAAGTTGCGAAAAGCAATGAGTATCTTATCAGGGCGGCTTGTGTACAGGAAAACCCCTACACCTCGACCCAAGAGCAATTTTGAAAAAGTGACCAACGTTGTGACGTAAGAACAAAACCTTATTTTTCGCAACCCCGCCACCACGGCTAACGGCTACTTCTAGAGATTTCCTAATGGGGAATAGTCTTGGCATGTCCTGCAAAGAAAGTGGCGCGCGCACGTGACCTAAGTCGAGACAAGGCCACATATCAATAAACAGGTCGAATTCCGGAGTAAAAGATGTAGAGAATTTCCCGTAGAGTAAAGTTGTACTTGTAAGAATAATAAAAACCCCGAAAAAAATATGTGTACTGGAATTCCGTCTTTTTAGTCCAGGGTCTGGTCGATCCAGTGAGAACACGGCTTTTTTCATCATCCACTCGCGCCCATTTCGCCCTTGATTTTGCCATCACTAATCATTATCATTATCACTCACATCTCATCCCATCTACTACACACACACAAGGTACATATTAAACCATTCCTTTTTTTGCCTAATCCACGACTACTTCATGAGTTCATAAACACCAACTAGTCCCTTGCCACAGATCCTTAACCGTCGGAGCCCTACATACAAGTAATGAGAGACTCTAATTACAGGTCTATATCCAACAATAGAGCCGCTGTCACCATCACGACGAGTCTTTACGACCGGCGAGCGCTCGATGTTACGTCAGATAAGCCCCTTGTAAACTCCCTCAACCACTTAACCTACCTTGTTTCGTCCAGTGCCAAGGTTCGGGAGACACTCTCCAACGACGGAGGCATAGAGCGATTGGTTGAAATTCTCCTCGAGTGCCACAACCCGAATTTCAACTCAACAAATAGCATTTTCAACAATGAGAAGAAACTATTGACGGCATGGAAGTGGACTCTTGCTTTCCAGTGCTTGGTTCTTATCAGCACGAGAGGTACCGAGAAGATACGGCAAAAGGTCGTGAGAGCTGGTATGCTTCCTGTCATTGCCACCGTTTTGGATAACTACATGAGCCTCCACGAGACAAACTCTTTTTGCAAAAGTGTGTCTTGCTCTGTGGGTGCCTCCCAAATGTATTCAAATTTAGCTCTGCAGCACCAGCTTACTCAGCAGATACGTCAACTGCGACAGCAGGCGCAAGAGAGTCCGTTTGGGGGTCAACCGCTTGCACGGCAGGATATACCTACGGATGCTCATGCATTTCAGGCTCAAGGTGATGAGCAAATGGCGCAACCACCCAATGATCTTGACAATATTGATGATGACCTGGGGGATACGTTTATGAACATCCGTTTTTCTGCTGGCAATCAGCAAGCTTCGCAAGCCGGAGAGTTTTCCGATCCGGTGATCTCGAATGCTACGCCGGGCGCCAATCAGGATACCCCACAATTCCAAGATGATGCAATGATGCAACCTCTCCATTACTTGAGCCCCAATGACGTCCGCAGCACGGAATTAGGCTACAGTGAAGAGGCATGCAACTTGTTTTACCTCACTCATGACATAGACAATCTTTTGTGCGAGGATCTTCAAAACTTGACTTTGGATCAGCTTCTCAATCTAGTTCGTGGCGACGTGACATCTTACTCACCCGACTCTGGCCGTATCCCAACCAGTGGTATCTCGGATGAGATTCGGCGCAGACTTCTCATAGTGACTATCATCAGGAAGTTGAGGGACGAGAAGGAAAACGAGGTCATCTACAATCATGGCCAGAGTGACTCCGAATACGATATGGACAACAACCTACAGTTTCTCAACAACCTATACTTGTTTGACGAAGCTTCAGCAAGTTCTTTCGATGCCATCCATTCAAAGATTACACCCAGAAACTTCACCGACACGGGGCTCATAATTCCTCGTGATGACGATGTCGTGTGGTGTCTACAACTACTAGCCTACATTTCCAAATACCCCTACTTGAAGGATGTTTTACAAAACACCCATCTTGTGATCGATATGAGCATGAGGGATAGAGAGATGCGTCTAACCTACAGAAAGCAACTCCGGGCCAAAGTCAGACACCAGCTCTCAATGAACCCAAGCGACACGCTAGCGCAGAAAGAGAAAAAGCTGGGCAACTTATCCTCACGCTTTATTCCGTCTGTCCAAGACAATCTGGAGGCCACCGAATTTATTGAGGGCTTCCATGCCTCATCAGCCAATTCGCCTCAACTAAGCGAACTAGGCATAGGGCATGATAACTTCGACTTGTCCGCAGACGAGTTGGAGCTTTGCGAGAAGAGCAGCGAGCTCAAGAAGAGTTCACGAGCAGATGATTTCGATGACGATTTGGATGAATTCGAAGATGATAGTGATGACAGAAACAAAGATGACGAAGAAGCAGATGAGTACTTGCCTACTTTTGAGGACGATTCAATGAACTCAAGAAGATCTTGTTATTTATACCACCTACGTGATCTTATCCGGCAGGCCAAAACGAGAACTAGTGAGTTGGATCGTGATCTAGCGTTGTGCCGAATCAATGAGCAGGTGAACGACTTCATCCAAGCCGAATGCAAAAAGTTGCGCAACACCATCATAGAAAAGAGACTAGAAGAGAAAGCTTACTTGTCAAAAGTGTGGAATTACGACACCTACCAGAATTTCGATATCGACAATGATGACCCACGCGCAGACGATGACTTTGACGAAGCTCTAAAGGAGTATAAGAAAGTCAATCTTTTCCCCATGATTGAAAAGTTTACCTTTCTTGCGGGAACAGATATGTCTTACTGGTCAGGGGTCATCATGCGGAATTCTTGTCGCAGGAACGATTTTAAGGGTGGTGTGAGGCAGTGTGGAAACCTAGAGTGTGGACGGTGGGAGAAGTATCCCCGAGAGTTTAGTAAGTGCAAGAGGTGCAAGAGAACCAAATACTGCTCCAGAGAGTGTCAGATGCGTGCATGGCACAGCCACAAGAACTGGTGTGTTCCAAGCAACTCTTCCACATCTACCAATACGACTCAGTCTACCAACTTCGATAGCCAGAATGAGCGTCCCGGCAATATGAGCTCAGGACCCTCAGATGCAGAGGGAGGAGCAACCAATGCTGGAGAGGCGTCGCAGGTGGCCACCAATCATGATCCTCATACCTCGGAGCTGTGACTTACTGTTTCTGAGGCCTAAACCTTATCGTGTATTAATATAACCAAACTAATCGGAACCTTGAGCTGATCTGCGGATATGTAAAGGTAGACCATGCAAAATTGGGGCTGCTCCATTCAAGTACTTTAAAGTACACGAGTCTCGACTAGCAGTCATAGCATGACCCAAATCCACAGGTTTTGTAGTTGAATCCTGAGACAAGCCCCACTTTTTAAATAAATTAAGACTGAAAGTATCAATGTCCTTGTCCGTCACATCCCAGAGATTTGTGACCACTGCAGGAGATCCACAGACAAGCCAGTTGAAAATGTTGCTCGATTCCTGGAGCCTTCCATTGTCTTGGTATGCAGATGAAGAGCACCCCATCAATAATGCAACTGGTAGGGGCTTGAGCTTCTCTTGAAAACGGGCCTTCATGAGAGACGACGACCGGATGTACTGCTCTCCTCCTCCATGGCCCATATAAATGAAGAGGTCATGCCGGAAGACATTGTCTAATATAAACTCCTCGGTGGGTTCTTCTCCGATTATCCCAAATCCACCAGGGAGTTTAGATAACAATGGCTCGAAACGGCCTTGGGTCCTGATGAGATCTTTGCCTGGATTCACCACATAAAACACATTTTCTTGCTGGTGTTTGTGAACTGCCATAGTATCTTTATGGGACTTCAAAGCCTGGATTAGGGTACTGGCACTGGGCATGCGTGACACAGACCGTCCTTTGAGCACACTCATAGACTCCCATGGGATAGGACTGCACCGGAAACTGGGGATCAAGATGAGGTGGCCTTGCTCAGGTTTGGGATGTGACTCTTCGTAGAGTTGTATCATTCTGTTGCGCAAGGTAGGAAGATTTTTAGCGAAAATGCTTCTTTTGAGTCCGGCATGGCTGAAACTTTCCCCGACATAGTTGAGAAGATCATCCAAAAGATTTGGGTCGAAAACTCCGTTCTTGTATGGAGATAAGTTGTAGAAAAGCTGGATCATATTGTCGCCTAGCTCAAAGTCGGGAGATAAGAAATTGGTGATTTCACCTAGTCTCGTTTTGAAGCGTTTGAAAGCAGGGTCATTTGGATTGGGAGATCCAAAAATGCCCATGAAACCGCCGATCACATCCTGGTCAAGTATATTCAAACACTTCTCAAGACGCATATCCAACTCAAAGCGTGCCTTCCACCAAGACTTACGATCTTCCTTGGTCTTGACCAGTGACGTGACACCAGACTTTGTCGACTTGTTGCTCTCCGAGACAATGTTTTTGACCTCTTCGCTGATGCTCTTGAACGAAATTTCTGTTCCTTTCCGATTGAAGGGGATTTGCACCACCATTGGATACTCTGTCTGGGAATCTAACCTGGATATCAACAAGTTCCCACTGATTTGACATACATCCAAGGTCACAATGACCCAGTTGCGTGGGAGATAAGTCTTTAAATCAGCAAATAACGTCCTCTTCAAATCGTGAAACGGCGTGTGTTTCCTGTCGATTTCAGTCTCTGGAATAAACCCATCATAGGCTTCGAGCATCTGCTCCTGATTATGGAAAGGGAGATGGTTAGCTGTGTCCTTTAAGAAAAACAACGTCTGTAGCAAGTCTTTTGCCCTGCTCTTTTTAAGAATAGCAAATGATGATAGTAGAAACACACACCGGTTGAGCAAGTATTGAACATCGTGGATTTGGGCAATGTCCAAAAATGAAAGGTAGTTGCCTTCGAGTAATTTCATCAATATCTCTTTGCACTCAATCAACTTTTCACTCATTTTGAACTGTTCACTCGTTATACCCACTGCTGGATTGGAAGCTGGCACCATCAAGGGCAACTTCTTAGATTCAGGCAACGCCATGTTTGATAGTTCAGAGCGAGTCACTATGAGGGCATTGAGAAGCATTAGCAAATGACTATTACTCTTTGGCAACACGTGCATCATGGAGTGGCCTTTCAATTGCACCGAAATGAAGTACTCGAGATCTGCACAGGAATCGGCCAAACTTTTCATGGAAAACACCAATCTGTGGCTTCCCTGCCAACTTTCAAAGTCACGCAAATGCTGAAGTAAATTCTCAAGCTTGACTTTCAATTCAGTTTCGCTCAATAATTCTCTCTCTAGTATAATAGATGAGATAAGCTGCATGGCACATAAGACTGGCGTGTTCCAAAGTGATTGAGACCCTTTGCCGTATTCTTCCGCAGCCTTCTGATTTTTATTCGCATATTCGTAATTCATAGCGAGGAAAAAGCTCCAGAACTGCTTGGCTCCAGGATATGAGAGTTTGGAGGTTTGCCGCTTTATTTCGTCGAGGTAAAACAAAGCTTCTTTCAGCAAACCTAGATATCTGGCTGATTTGTAAGAGCATTGATATGTTGATAAGAGAAGCCTTTCAACTTTCTTTTTTAAAGCGGCATAATTTCCGAGAGAATCGATCTTTCTGTCAATAGACAACAAGAGCTTGATTGCAAACTTGGAATGTTTGAGAGAATCGAGATGATTTCCAGAAATAACACTAGCTTCGCATACTAATTTCAGAAACTCGGAAATAATGTATAAGTTGTTGAGTCTCGAAGGCAAATCTGCGTGACCTTCCCCGTTGAAAGTATACTCAGGTCTAGACATGAGTATTTTCTTGATCTCCTCCATTTTGGCACTATATTTGGCACGGTCACTCACTCCAATAAAGTACTTGAGCTGGAGTAATTTCCAACAGAGAACATCGTTGTAGTTCACATTTGCTTGATCACTCGAGTGGGACTTTTTCAAAGCTTCTCCAGATTCAGCAATAAGCCTAGGCAAGTGTTCATAAGAGCCCATTTCCATGTAACAGTGGGCGAGAAGCGAAATTGTATTGTGCAAAGAACGGTTGTCAATTTGGCCTAGGGATAGCAACTTTTTAGCGTTCTTGATTGTCAAACTGTACATTCCCATGAGCAGAAGTTTCTCAAGAATTGCACAAATCAATGATACGTGGTTCTCAGTAAGTGTCTCAGCAATGTCTTCAAACCAGGCCACTAGATGAGTGTCTACCGTTTCCAAGACTTCATAAGGGTATATCTCAGAATCTAACCCCGATAGAAGAATACTGCAAGTAAATAAATAATCTTCCTTAGAACTCATGGCAGGTAGACTATCGAGCTCGATGAAGGCAGAGCACTTAGCAGCAAATTTTTGAAGTATGGACAACAGAAACAACTCTTGCTTTTGAGAAAAAAGGTTTTGCAATGTTGTGCTATTGAACTTTAGCGACTCTTCCTGAGTACAGCACTTCTCGAGTATCCGACGTTGAACAGCCGAAGGCATTTTCAGATTAGCACCGAAAATAGTCTCAATCAGAGTTGGGTAACCAGTAGCTAAACTGGCGAACAAGTCCAAAGAACTATCATCGGCAGACTCAATCTTGAAGTTCTCCAAGTATTGCCGGATTATGCCATGTGCTAGGTCAAAGCGTTGCAGATCTATGATCCGAGCCAAACAGTATTCGATCCGTGTTTTCAACCGGCGAACAGTACTGGAATCGGAAATGAGCGAGCAGCATGCCAAATCAAGAAAGCTGGTTTGGGCGAAAGCTGGTGTCAGAGAAAATGTCTTGCCAAATTGAAAGCAGAGCCGTGAAAGTTGTCTCAATTGTATAACATCCGAGGTTTCTTTCAACTTTGGTGTTAGTTTTGGAATAATTGTAGTTGTTGCTTCATCTGCATCTTCTTTGGTATTGATAATCAGTTTCAAAAACGATATAGTTTGTTCAGCAAAACCAGGAAGTTCATTTGAATCTTTATGTGCTAATGAGTCTAGGGCACTCATTAGATTAGCACAAGATGCTTGGACTGATACCTTGGCAAGTGACAGGAATAACTGTGTAATGCCATTTGTATCTATCTGGGAAGGAATCACAACAACAGAAGTTTCTATAGCACTGGGGATTGTATTCTTCGTCACTGGTGGTCCAGACAAAACGCTAAGGTTCGGAAGTGTGATTGGAAAAGTCGTGTTTGTTGCGTTGCAAAAGTCCTGGACGAAAGGATGCAAAGATGAGTGTTTGTAAATGGAGAGGTCCACGTCGATCTTCTCACCACAAGAGGAGCGGAGCTGGGATAATTTCAAGGTCAAAGCTAAAATGTGTAAATCCAACGTTTCACTCTGAAGTTTTTTCTGTAAGATCTCAGCAATTTTGATGGAGCCCGAGATCATCTTGATTGCATTCAAGTAGTATTTCGAACGTAGGGCATGGTCAAGCGGAGTGATAGCCAACATTAGATTGGAACCCGAGAGAAAACACAGGGCTATGTCTTTGAATATGGAGATGTTAAACTGAGGGTCTTGGCGTAGCATGGCCGTCAACTTCAGGGAAGCCAAGTGCAAAATGCCTTGTATGACAAAGAAGTTGAAGGATATTAGCAAAGCCAGTGGAAAACTTGTCTCATCCGGGCAGACACCCTTCAAAAGCACATCATAGGAAACGTCTCCATATTTCCGGGAGGCCGTGAGCACGTGGTACATTGTGGAGAGTTCCTGGAGGGCATTGTGTGGAAGCCTCTTTGAGTTCAAGGTAATGATATATAACTGGTGTTTCTTGAGTAATGCAAGCGTAGGTTTGATGCCACTGCAATCCAAGTACAAGCACTTGAAAGCACTGGATATAACGGGGTTTTCAGCAGCATAAGAGTCCAAGGCATCGAGGATGGCTTTGGCATTGGCTATCACATCTCCCTCAGCGGTAGGTTTCGGTTTGAGCAGGCCATTGGGCGCAGCCACGTTCAAGGACAACCTCCCAAGCGGGTTGGAATGTCGCTCCACGTAGGCATCGAACAAGGCGCCATAGCGAGCGTCGGTCATGGTGGTGGTCCGGTGGGATGTGGATCAGTCTAGGTGAGAATGAAATACAAACAAACTGCATGAACACCGCGCCCTCGACTAAGCAAGCGACCAAAATAATGGGGAATCTACAAATACTCGATATTGATTAATACGATAGGTCAAGTGTTATTTATATAGTAAATTCAGAAATTCCATCTACGTATTTGACTCAAAGTATTCTATTATGATATTACAGAATTATTGATAAGTATTGCAACTTTCTATAGATCTATTGCTCTATGTAACAGTGGCTTCACTAGCGTTCTGGTTATTTCGCAGTGAGCCTCGAGTATCGAAACAATGGCCATTTAGCTGATCCATTCTTTGAGATCTACTAAACAAAGTCATTAGAATAACAAACATACGGAACAAACCAAAAAATTAGGAAATCACAAAAATTATAAAAATTTGAGTAGTGAATTTAAATGAACTCCGATCTTCAAATCACATAGGACATCAAAATATAAAAGTGAAGGTTTGAGTTGATATGAGTGGATGGGTAGATGGGTGCATTGGCTTGTTGTCTGGGTATGCGGCGCACAAGTTATCTAGTTTCGCATCAATAGTAACCATCAAGTGACTACTCGCATCAAGGGAACACACCCATAGTGACCACACGCATAGTGACTAGAGAGTCAGTAAGAATACCACCATAATCACAAACGACAATGAGACCGTCTATACGAAGCATGAATTCCAATGCACGCACGCTCTTCAAAAGTGCCATGGCTCGGGTCAGCTCGCAAGCCATGATTCTCACCTCCGGCACCAACCCAGCAAAACCCTCTCTCCACGGCATGACGCTCTCGTCGGTATCGTCTTTATCTGCATATCCCAACCCCATGCTCATGTTCAATTTGCATCTACCCAGCTATACGTCGGCTGCGCTACACCAGAACAATGGTGCTTTGGCCATCCACGTGATGCCTCCTAACAAGAAGGCCGTGTACTTGGGACGGAAGTTTGCTGGTGGCATCAAACGGGACAATTCGCATTTCGACTCGGTTGACGAAGATGATCCCTACCATGAGATGACCACTCCTTTCCTGGGCTTGGATGATAGCTACTTCATGCATCAGTCACGTGCGGGCGCCGCCATACCCATATTGAAGGACCTGGAGGTTGTATTCATATGCCACAAGAGCGATGTATTCCCTGTGGAGGACCATGAAATCTGGGTCGTCAAAGTTGATGAAATCATACAGCCTAGTCCTGAATATACTGCTCCTTCAGGAGGCTTGCTATACTTCCAGAAGGGTTTCCATGAGGTGGGGAACCCTCTCAGCGAATAACCTGTACATAATAGAATATAATGCCGATAGAATTAGACTACCGTGTTGTAGTATTCTCTTTTCATAAAGAATCCATTGATGCTTGAATCTGTTCTTCGGGCTGTAACCGAATGTTTGTTCATAAACTATATACTGTACCTTGATATGCTTAGAATGACTGGTTCCCCTAGTCCCCGTCAAGGTATCTATTGATCTCTTCGGAGAGCTGGTCGGTAGCTTCGACAATTCGGGGAATGATGACCTCAAAGCGGTCGTGGATCCTCGCTTGTCTCTTCTGTAGATTCAACAACAAGGCCTTTTTCAAGGCCTTTACTTCGTTTTTGACTTGCGACACCTCTTCCTTTTTCGCTTCGAGTTTGGCACTAACCTTTTTAAGCTTCATTTCCGTAAAACTTTTTTCATTTCCTAAGCTCTTCAATTCGGACCTCAACCGGATAACTTCCGTTTCACTGTCCTTGATTGAAGATTCAGTTTCTTTGATTTGATCCTCGAGATGCTTTTCCTCTTCGACGTACTCGGCATCGAACTTGGATTCTGAGCTTTCATGTTCGTGGATCAGATCCTCGATATCTTTTATCTCAGTTTCTAACTGGTGTGCTGAGTTTTGCAAGCCCTTGAGCTTTCCACTTACTCTCACCTCACTAGTCTCTTTGTTGCCAAGCTTTCCAATTTTGGACTTCACTGCATCGATTTTTTTTCTCAAATCGGCAGCCCGTTTGTTATCATCCTTCTTCTGCTTCTTGTAGTCAGATTTGAGATGTGACAACGATTGGATTGCATGTAGCAAGCTGGATTGGAGTGTGCCTATGGCTTTGTTGACAGAGGTATCCAAATTTTCGAGTTTCACTCCTCTAGTTATCACGAGGTGATTGCTCACTAGAGAGTCGTTTTTGAAGATCTCAATGGAAAATTGCATCAGAGGCGATAATGCATATATGCGAAGATGGCCGTTGCCTTCGTCTTTAGTGGAAGAGATGAAATCGTGATATGGCCACTCGACATCATTGACCTTCACTGATATATTTTCCGCTCCAATTCTGGTAAGTGACTGGTCAAGGTCTTCCAAAATGACAGAATGATCGCTGACGTGCGAAAGTGCCGTTTTCATTTTCAGTTCTGGAGATGATTCGGACAAGATAAGATCAACCTCTGTACCTGGCTTTGAGAACAATGAAGGCCGGTTAAAGATAATCTTTATAGCAGCAATCCATGACCATAAGGGTTGTATTGAGATGGTGTAAAATTTATCCATGATTGTGGTGGAGGGCGTGATAGCAGTGCTAGCACTCTTTCTGTCCACTGTTATTTTCAGGCTTGGCTTGATACCCGGCGAAGTTTGTAGGCTTGCGGAGGATGACATGCAGAAAACCTTAAAGTTCTCGGCCGAAACAGACATAACAGATTCACTTGAGTCGAGTTTGAGCTTTGCACTAGCAACTGAAGGATCAATCTGTATTTCAGGAATCTTTCCGGGTGGTGAGGCAGGAGGCTGAGCAGATATAGACTCAACATTCAACACCACAGGAGATTCTGTAGAAGTTTCTCTAGGAAGAGGTAGAAAGGTTCCGTTTTTCTTGAAACCCCCATAAGGGATATCAGGGGTTAATGACGATAAATGGTCTAAGGTATTGGAGTATGTTCTTAAAATGAAGAACTTTTTTAGTAATGGGGATATTGTCAAGCTTATGACATGGATGCAGAGTACCAAGTAGGCATAATTGATGACAGTGATGATTTCTTTAATAACAAAACAGACTGTCCCTAGGGTTTTTCGCCCTATGTGTAAATGATCCAAGGCAAAATGAATGATGGCCTTTTCCAAAACCCTTGAGTTTCCTAAACCATGTAATGAGTCATTCTGCTTCGACGTAAAATATTGTAAAGAAACGGGAGATTTGGCTATGGCTTGTCTGACAAACTCCGCTGTTGTAAACTTGGGGCTTTCTTGAAAAAGAACAAAGTTATGGTAGAAAAGCACAAGATCATCAGATACGGCCTCAACACTGAGATTGGAAAGCCAAGTTTTGATGACGTATTTGGTAGCAAGAACGAAAAAGGTTCCCTGTAGAAACTTGAAGAAGCTCCGGGCAAAAAAGTCGTTACTTTGACCTCGCTGTGAATTGTCACCGTTGCACATGGTAGTGGTGGTGATCATGACGCCCGGATTGGCGGAGCTGCTGGAAACCACGGAAACGTAAGTGTTAGAGCCCAGGCAGTAGCTTCCAATCATACGGCTTGCTATGATGGACTTCGCCAACACTATGAGATAGTGGAACCAGGAATGAGGCATCGTGTAATGGCAAACCAACAATATGAACGAGTTAATGGAGAATAATTGCAAGAATTCACCAATAAGTTCGGAGCGGTAGTAACGAGACTGCGAGGAAGTTTCCAAAGCGTAATGCAGCCCACTATCAAAGCGGATAAAGCATTTTGCTATAAATTTGCCCGCAAGATTTTTGAAAGAATTCAGCAAGATGTATGCAGTCAAAAGAAAACAGCTGACGCCCTGGGGAATGGTGAGGAGAATAAAAATCAAGGCCACGATGTCGATGCACGAATGGGGCTTCAAAACCGAAGCATTTTCTTTGGAGTTGGGAAGTGAACACGACAGAGCATGTGATGTGGCGGCGAGTGCAGTTGCCCGGGAATAGTTAGCAGCTATATCGGCAGCACCAGCACCAGTCAAAGATGGAGGAGGCGGGGGGATAGGAGATTTGGGGGATTCAGATGGCGTCTTGAGTTTGGAGCCACTAGGCATTGATTGGAAGCAAGTAAGGCACGTTTCAGAGCTTGTCAGCGCTGGACAGTGCGTGTTATAGCTCGCTTATGGGAAGAAAAAACAACCAAGGGGCCTTTAAAGAAAGGATTTAGAGGGCCACACGGCAGATACAGTCCGATGCTAGGGTATATATAGAAGGGCACCGGGGTTGAGAAACGAAGAAGGGGAGAAATCTGTTGCTGTGCCAAAGTGTAGATTTCATGTGAGCACCGTTGAGAAAAGCCGCAAATTCTCAGATGCTGCCTCCGGCATACAAGCACACCTTCCTACCCAATGCTGGGCATCGATCTGGATATACACATTCCATTCCGGAAGAGACAGCAAGGTTCTGTTTGGTGGCCTTTTTTCTAGGGTGTATTAAATTCACTTATGGAAATTTTTAGACCTCATCCGGTCTCTGGCAGTAAAATTATGTGTACTCATTAGGAGAAGACATTGTATGGAAATTAGAGCTATTGCAGAGGTTTCTAATTCGGGTATACTAGCAGTCGAGGAGTTACGGAGACGAAAAAGCCCGATCTGGAAAGCACCCTGCTTCTTCAGGATCGAATACGTTCACGTTATGCGCAGTTCCAGAACACACTTCCCTATTGTAAGCACACATTGTGAGCACTAGATGTGGTGGGCTGGCACGCGAAAAAACTGGACTCTATAAATATGAATGTCAACTCTGTATAAGAATCAGATCGTGCAATTTGTGTGATGGCAGTATGACGGCTAGTCAACCGAACCCCCCCAAAAAAAAAAAAACCCCAATTTATCATCATGACTCTTTTATGCAGTTCCATTCATTTCACCCCATCGCCAGAATTTTCAAATCTCGGTTTTCTTCGTTGCAGATATGTCAATCTGCTCTAGCATTGTCGTCATGTCTTGGCACGATTCAAGTGACACTCTACTGACATGGACGCGCGTGAGACGTGGATATGTGTGCAGGCCACAATGGCTGGCTTCCTCACGCAGACAAACATTTGCGAGCCCTGGCCTTAGGCGAGACTCTCAGCTGATATGACATGGCGTGACCTCAAACAAGGCAAAGGGGCTTTTGAAACACGGCCATTACACAGGATGCAAGGCTTTCACACAGAACAAGCACCCTACCCCTTTTCCCCCTTCTGCCTGCACGTTACTCGGTGTTTGCTGTAGATCGAGCCTCAGAGCATAGCCCGGTGCCTGCACCCATGCACCCTCGTGCATGTGTCAACAAAGTATATCTATAACCTCGCTCCGCCTCACTCCTTCCCCCCTTTTTTTGCTGCTCTATATTCTGACTATCGTATAACAATGAAAAGCTTCACCCTTTTGTCAACGTTGATTGCGCCAATTCTAGCGGTTGGCCTTGAGAAGAGAGCTTCTAGTGCAGACTCAATTGCATTCAAAAACTTCGGCTTCACCGGCTACTATTATGACGTCAAATCGTTCCTGAACATTGACTCCAAAAAGTGTTCCTGTGAACTCGAGGACAATTTCACCGTGTTTGAAGGAACAAACGCGCCTTTGAATGAGGAAGTGTCCGTGCACCTTCGTGGGCCATTGACCTTGGAGCTGTTTGGTGCGTATTACGGAGCCGATCTGTCCAGTGGAACCTGGGAGCGTGTGTCTTATTATAACGCCGAAGACCAGACCGCCCAAAACGTGACTTTTTTGACCAATGCTGGTGAGAAATCGCCTTGCTTGGGCAAAGCTTTGACCTATGCCGGTGCCAATGGTACTGCTGCTGCTGATGAGCCTACTATCTTGGAGGCAGACAACTTGGTCGAATCCAACCAGGAGTACGCCATTTTCTCCAATGTCAGCTGCCCAGGATCCAGCTCCAGTGGCTCGTGTGGTGTGTACAGAGACGGGATCCCAGCATACCACGGATTTGCTGGAGCCACCAAGATGTTCTTGTTCGAATTCAAGATGCCAGAGGCCACCGTTGAGTCTTCGGCCTACTACGATATGCCTGCCATCTGGTTTTTGAACGCTAAGATCCCCAGAACATCGCAGTACTCGTCGTCGGCTTCGTGCTCGTGCTGGAATTCTGGATGTGGTGAGCTCGATATCTTCGAGGTCATGAACTCCACTGAAACAACCCATCTTTACTCCACAGTCCACGACTACCAGGGCACTGACGACATCAACAATGGTATGCAGGCCAATGCTTACTTTGACAGAGACACTTCCTCCACCATGAAGGGTGGAGTTGTGTTTGGTACTGACGGCACCATCACCGTCTTCATGCTGGACAATATGCAAATCTCGTCCTCTTTGGATGCAAAGACAGTCAGCGGGTGGATCTCTAGCAAGGAGGAGGTCAAGACCTTATCGAGTGTGACCATGAACACTTCCTCGTCTGCTTCCAAGAAGTCCGGGGGTATCATTGGAATTGAACAGAGCTGGAGTGCGTTTGCCATGTCCATGTTTTTTTCCTTCTTCATGTACTTTTAGGTTAGATACCCCATTAGTTTAATGACCATAGAACACAATTCCTTGTCCTGCGTGTAGTCTAGAAATGTATCACCCTGCACTAGGTCCGTGTAGACCACCGGAGTACAATGATTCCACTCAATTTTCAGAGACGTGCTTGGTTTTAGAAGCATCCCGTTTCCGTCACTAAATGGCTTTGGTTTATATCGGGTAAATAATTCAGTAAAAGAGTTTCGGAGGAGAACTTCCACGTCCTTATCAAACGTCTTTGATATGGAAATGTGCCGCATGATATTCGGGCTTCTATGGCGGACATTCAGCGGAACCGGCCTGAACCGCTTTTTCATGGCATAGCTGATGTAGCTCTTATTGCCGATAACATAGCTTGCTGGGTTTTGACCACTTTCAGGCTTGTGCAGAACAGGCTGAATAGAGAACTTTTCATCGGGGCCGTTTTGCAAGGTCTTGACAACCATTTGGATCATATTTCCCGTTGGGAAGCGGGACCTGGAGATATCCAGGCGAGTAGAGGCCAAGGAGTTGAGAAACGGATTGGAGCTGATGGTCTTAGGGTCATAGTAGGTGTCCAAGTAGAGGTCGGGGACGTGTCTTTTTTTGACGCCTCGTAGCCACTTTAAGGGATTCGCGAGAAGTGGATGTTTAGTATATACTTGGGACGGCGACATTGTTATCTTGTGGTGAATGTGTAGTGGTATCAAGGCTATGAATGGTGAACTGGTGAGTTGATGGATTGGGTGCAACTGCGCGAAAATGCATGAGCCCAGTGCGATGGTGATGCAATGTATTACGTACATTAAATTGGTTACGATGTATTAACTGTCATGTAATAAAAATGATGTAGTAAAGTGAAATGCTTAAATATTGGCTATTTACAGGTGTTTTTATCTAGTGACTGAGTTATGGATGTCACATGACAGCTACTGTGTTCTCTGGCTGTACTCCACATTGTAGCTGTATTCTCCTTGAGCTTGTGAGTGTCTTGTGATGATAATTTCAAATTGGAAAGATCAAACAAAGCACCTTCAGTAGACAAGATGCTTATGACTCGGGGAAAATTTCACTGAGGTCGACCTTGTCCCGCTTCTTGTTCAAGGCTACAAAGTACATCTCTCGCAGCTCTGCTCTACAAGCTTCCGGCTTGGCACGAAACACCTTGTGGAACACTTTGGAAAGCCTCTCCTGCATTCTGGCATCTTCCTTGCCCGTGTAAAACTTCATCACCAAACTACCGTTCTTCTTGAGAAAGTCACAGGCCAAGATCATCACCCCATCGCACAAGTCCATGCTGGCATAGTGGTCATTATCTTTTATACCACTAGTATTGGCCATCATATCGCTCATAACCAAGTCCACAGGCTTGTTATCGAAAAGAGCCTGTATTTCGTGATGCGTGGCCTTGGAGAAGATATCTCCCTGGATGAAATGAGAGCCCTCTGGAGGTGAGCAATTTAGAAGATCCACACCCACCACTTTATGCGATTTGACGCCAAGAGCAGCCAATTTGGAAAGCACCACCTGAGTCCATGCTCCAGGAGCAAAACCCAAGTCAACGATATTTTTGGTGTTTCGTCCAATGAGTTTAAACTTCAGATCCAACTCTAGAAGCTTGTATGCAGCTCGCGACCGGTATCCCTGCAGCTTGGCTTTTTTGGAGTGATAGTCATCAGTTTGTCTGGCCACCCACCTTCGAGACGACGTTCCCGATTTGAATCTGTATAATTGGAGGTGTGTATGGATTCTGGATGGTAGTCTAGCCCAATACGACCCTATGCCCGGTAGAAGTCTCATGGAAATATATCTATCTGGTTCAGTGGGGTTAAAGTTAATCGAAACTAGTAATGGTACTGGTTATCCCAATTTTGCCCTATAATCTACTATATGTCGTATTGTATTCTGTGCTATATCAATAGTAGCACGGGTGTGATGTAGTCGTAGTGGTTAGCGTAGGTACTGATAGTGAGTATGTCTCAGGCTCGCGTGCACTACCCTCGATGCTCATCCTAGCTTTTTTCTCACAACTTCTCACGCCTAACCAAATTATATCACTACAAGCCCATGGATTTGCTACTGAATTTGCTCGAGGCACCCGGGTCGGTATTCAAGCTATCGCAAACAGATGACTTTGCCGAAAAATTGAACTCCATCACAAAGAGTCTCTTGGACCCCATCGCCAAGGACCACTCTGTTCTTGAGGAGGTGTACACCGATGGCTTGGACTCCACACAGGTCTTTGGCCAGGCACAGATGATCCTCCAGGGTGTTGGTGAGGCGTTCCACTTCGAAAAGCTTCCAAAGTTGAAGCAAATTTATGGCGTCAGTGAAGAGGCCTTGAGCCAGTCTGATGACGAGGCCTCTAATGAGGAGGAGTATCTCCTGGCCCAGGGCGAAGTAAGCAGTGAAGAAGAAGATGGAGAGGAAGATGAAGAAGAGGAGGAGAATGAAGAAGGTGTGGATTTAGAAGATGAAGAAGAGGATGGCTTGGAGGAGGAGGGTGTTCTGGATGCCGACTCTGAGGAGACCAAAGTGCCATCCGATGACGAAAGTGCACCAACAAAAGACGCCTTTGGGCTCAACGACGAGTTCTTCGATATCGACCAATTCAACAAACAAATTGTGGCGCTTGAAGATGAGCCAAGCGATGACGAAGAAGAGGTTGATCTCTTTGCAGACTTGAGTGACGACGACGACGACGACGACGAACACGAGGAAATGGAGTACTACGATGAGTTTTTCGACAAGCCAGGCAAACAAAAGATTGCTCCAAAGCAATCTGCTCCAGCTGACAATGAGCCAGGGTCTGACTTGGACGAAAACGAGTATGAACATGCCGTGGATGGGGCCATGCGAGATCTTTTCGACGATGAGGACAACGAAGAAACGAAGCCCAATGAAGAATTATCTACTTTCGAAAAACAGCAGCAAAAGCTCCAGGCTGAGATCGCCGGACTCGAGGCCGAGCTCATTGCAGAGAAGAAGTGGACCATGAAAGGTGAAGTCCAGTCCAAAGATAGACCTACGGACTCGCTTTTGACCGACGACGTTACGCCCAACCTCGAGTTCGACCGTACCTCCAAACCCGTTCCCGTCATTACTGATGAGGTGACGGAGACCATCGAGGATGTCATTCGCAGAAGAATCAAAAATGACGAATTCGACGATTTGCCGAAGAGACTCATCACGGATGTCGGCAAATTCGTCCGCAAGCAAAAGACCGAGGTTTCAGAGGAGAAAAGCACCAAGTCCTTGGCGGAATTGTACGAGGACGAGTACCATGGTGTGGATCCTGACGATAAAGTCAGTGAAGAGGTTGAGGCCGCACACAACTTGATCTCGGATCTCTTCACCAAACTCAACTATACACTCGACTCTTTATGTCTGGCACATTACATCCCCAAGCCGAGCGAGTACAAGAGCATTGAAGTGAAGGTGTCCGATGCGCCAGCCTCCATCTCCATGGAGGATGCTCAACCATTGCATGTGTCTGACGAGTCCAAGTTGGCTCCTCAAGAAATTTACAGGATCGGAGATGACAAGCCCAAGGCCGACGGAGCCAAGGGATTATCGGAAGTGCAGTTGAAGTCGGGATTGTCATACTCCAAGGACGAGTTGAGCCGAGACGACAAGCAGAGATTGCACCGGTCCAAAAAGAGAGCCAAGTCCAAGCACTTTAACGAGCTCAGAGACATCAAAGAACAGAGAGAGAAGGAGAAGGAGAAGTCGGGAGGTGACAAAAAGAGACAGAAGGTCAGCGATGTGGTGGATACCTTGGGCAAGGCCAAGAACTTGACGGTGATTGATAAGAAGGGTGAGCTCCGCGATGCCCTGGGTAACATCAAGAAGGCCGCTTCGACACAAAGCTCGAGCGGCTTTAGATTATAGCGCTTATAGATTTAATAGTGAGTTGTACAGCATTGTTAGTATCATGTGATATCCATGTCACGTCAAGTGGCTAGCTCTTTTAAAGGCATATGCATCTCGTCTAAGTTGCGCGGGGCCTCAGCAACCTTCCTCGGCCCAACTACATCCTCTTTCGTCGATCCACATATTTATTCCACATCTTCGACGGAATCATGATTTCCTTAAGGTTCTTGGCGAGATTGCTCACCGCTCCTGCGGCGATAATCTCTGCCATCATTAGATACTACACGGTGGGCACTGTGTACCAAAACACCAATAAAGAGTTCCGCAACTCGCTATACAAGAATGTCCACTTATCTGTAGAGAGTCACTTGGCCAACAATTTCACCAGGGATGACGTGGCTACTGTTTTATATGCTCCTGTCACCACTTTGTTCGCCAAATACAAGGGTTCTCCATTGGCCATCGGTCTCAATGCTTACGGGGAGAAGATCGCCGACCGCACCTACTGGGTGCACCGTTCGAAGAATGAGGATGGCGGCAAGAAGAGCGTTGTTTTGTTTCTTCATGGAGGTGGGTATGCTCTTAATGTTTTTGCAGCCCAATTTGTGGGAATCATGGCTCTCTACTATGCGGTTCCAGAGCCCAAGAGAAGCAAGTTGTCTGTGGCTATTATCGACTACTCATTGACCTGCCATTACAAAAGGTACCCCACCCAGATCCACGAGGCAATGACGGCTTACCGTGCCTTGGTCAATGAGGGCTACGACAACATTATCTTGGTGGGAGACTCGTGTGGTACCAACTTGGCATCTGCCATGGCTCGGTTCATTGCTTACCCCGAGGAAGCTCGCGAGCAATTCTCCAAGTTTACTGAGTTTGAATGGGACTTCTCTCCCTTGCCTCAGCCAGAAGACATGGTGTACATCTCGCCTTGGCTCGAGCCATACACTGAGGCCACTCCTCTCCCCGGGGTCGACACCACCGGTGACTTGGGTGCTATTGATGGAAAGATGGGTGACTGGTACATCGAAGGACTCGACAGAAAAGACGTTGCTCCGTTTGTTCACTTCACGGACGACGATTATGCTACTCAATGGGCCAATGTGAGTGCTATTAATGGTAAAGGAAGATTGCTCTTTGTCTACGGAGAGAGAGAGAACCTCCGGTACGGTATTGAGAAATTTATTGATTTGGTCACAAAGAAAGGCTCCGGAAAATTAGAGGTGCATGTTGAAGACGGTGGAATCCACGATGGCTTGTTCTATGTGGAGAGTCTTGACTATTTGACCTCAGCCGGCGCCCAGACCGCTGTAGATGGCAAGTTTAAAAACAAATATGCCTACTCATTGGTTGGTAGATTCTTGGAAGAAGTTATCTAGGTTTACCGCCATGAGAAATTTATGTAGAGCAGTGTTAATATATGAACCCACTGAAACGCACCAAAAGAAACCAAAAGGCGGTACGGACACTCACAGAAAAAATCCACCAGAAACACCTGAATCGGATTTTTAAATGTCGATAAGTGATTCCTTCGAGTTAATCTAAAAAATTGATAGGAAATGTCAATAGAAAAAAAGTAGCTTCCCCACCAGGAGTCGAACCTGGAATCTTCTGGTTCCAACAGAAGTGGTTACTTTCGTAGCCAGACGCCTTGACCATTGGGCCATGAGGAACGAAGCTGACTGTGTTAGAATTATTATGCGACCTGGGACGTTAAGCCTGTATTCGCATGAGGTTATAAGCNGACTGTGTTAGAATTATTATGCGACCTGGGACGTTAAGCCTGTATTCGCATGAGGTTATAAGCTTCTAACGGCTTGTCAAAGGTTATGGACCGTTTCCAGGAACGTTCCCTTGAGATTTACCTAATCTCGATACAGGACCTCCGAACGATCAGACAGATATATACAGGATGGGCTCGAGAGAGCATATGCAGACAG